>JAMKQA010006954.1:0-28918 GCA_024699735.1 Posidonia australis
ATTCATGATAAGACACTTAAATCTTTTTCGAGTTATAATATTTTATGAAAATATGCACAAGTAAATAATCATCAAAATTAATGTCATATTTCTAACAGCTTTCTCCTTACATGATCATGGTACTACTCCAACCAAAATTCCTTTTAAATTTTCTATTTTCAAATTCCTTCTGTTTTGTTTGCTTCCATGGATGTTCATGCATTCAAATTATGTAGACACTGTTGCCTTTCAGTTTCTATTACCACCTACTACTGTCTTTATACGAATTCCTGATCATTTTTCTATTTGATTATTTGTAAGCTAGTGCAGAAAGGATTCTTATTGACAAGCCAAGGGCTCTCGGGTTGATCAGAGACACCAAGGTTTGAACCTCAAATTAAACTTTTGAAGTGAAATCAAGGATACGTTTTTTCTTAACTAATTGGCATTGGAAGTCAAACAATAATGTTTCTGATCATTATTATGTATCTTTTACCAGGCTGTTTTACATCTGATACCTGCAGTCGATAAGTTTCACTATTAGAATTCTATTATAACATGATACACAAGAATTTCATATTACTAGGAATCATGATTTTTGTTTAAAATTTCTGTTTTCATTGCAGTATCAAAGATGGTTATTGTTATTTTATCTTAAGAAATTGAGTAATAATTGTTCAACTTATTTATGTAGTGCTTAGAAAATTATGTTTTGATACTTGTCAATTAGTTTATTTTATTAATTTGGATCCAACTCAATCTGAAATGCTTGCTAATGTTTGCGAATTGACGATCTAATCTTTGCAAGGAGAGAAATGGTGCTCCCAATTCAGGAATTGTTGCAATGTGCCATTATTACTGTAACCATGCCAACGACTACTCGTACGAGACACAAAAGCCAAATGTACGAAATCGAACAAAGTCACCACAAAAACCCATGGCAAAAGTTGAAGGACAAAAAACAAAAAGGGAGTCACCACCTAGTCTATTTAATGGGAAGATGAAGAAAATCGAATGCAAAAAAATGCAAAAAAAATGATGTAGATGCAAATATGATGCTTTATGCCTAAGGGATGTGACACATAGGTCACTGCATACCAGAGAAAGGGCAAGAGGACTCCTGTTACGTGTGGGAAAAATATTTAGCACCCTCACACGACTGACGAATCGGTCTTTTTTGGCTTATCGCTTGCTTATGTGGCTTATGCATGTGTGTTTGCTTATGTCTAAGATGCATGCTTGATGTTATGCCAAATGTGAATGAAACATGAAAGGTGGAAAATGATGCAACCTAGAGCTCAGTAACACTATATAGGTTCTGGATCAGGCACCCACACATTAGGAATGGCCTCGATACAATCCATTAAGGATATACACAGGGCCATCTGGCAAAAGAACGCAATATAGTATGCACCATTGCCATAATGTATGCAAATTGAAAGCAAATGCATGCATGTGCAATGTTAAATGACATGCAAAAGTATAAGCTAAGTATGCAGGAAGATGGATTAGGGACACGAGAACTGAAATCTCTCAAGAAAAACACGCAAAACAAGGTACAACATTGGCTATCCGCACTCTGGAACAAGGCAAGTGTGCCAAAAAGGTGTACCTTCTTGGTGCGCCTAGATGGTGCGCTGAGTAGTTGTGCCCCAGGTGCCCTATTTCAGACAGCAAGCTTATTCACCAACAATGGCTAAATACATGCATTGAGTCATGCAAGTTAACACTGAACAAGCTTTCATAGATGCCAAGGAACATGAGGATGCTAAGGAACAAATTTGGGCGTGTCTCCTTCACCCTCCCTACCTTCACTGCCGACATTTGGGTTCCACTGATGATTACGGCCATGAAATCTGGTCGTGAGATCCAAAGAACCCTTATAACCTCTGTGGAGGGTGGAGGAGGCAGGAGGGAAGACAAGGAAGGCGATGCTGATGCTAATGGATGCGGTGCCATCCTTCTCGACCCTCACTAAGCTTCGCCAGAGTTTGCGGGTTCAACCGGCCACGGTAGAGGCCACGAACACCAGATAACCTTTAGGACATCTCAGTGATACGAAGAGAAGGAGGAGGTGCCTCTAGGTACCCTTGCCTCATGCTCCGACCGTCGACTGAACACAGGCCGTGTGAACCCATCACCAGCACCGAGAATGATGCATGAATGTTGAACTAAACATGGATAACTCATGCTACATGGGTAAAATGATGCAAACTATGATAGCAAGAAGGAGAACTTAACTCAAGTACACACAATAGAGAGCAGAAGTGTACTTGTGAATGGTGAGTTGTCCTCCTAGCATGGTGGCTCGCGATGGTCTTCCAGACTAGTGGTGGCCACAGAGGTGCACGGAGGAGGTCGGTATGGTGCTGGGATGCTTACGTGTGTTGGGCTACGACTGGAATGCTATGGTTGTTTGGGGTGGATGGCTGGAAGCGGAGGTATCACGACGAGAGGGAAGGCTCTACCGGAGAACTCAAAAGGGGAGATCTGAGTTGTCAAAATGCTAGCCTAGGAGTTGGAGGTGGTTGCGAGCATAAAGTGCGATGGTTGAGGACGTAGTGGTTGTTCGAAGATGGTCGGAATTGATGGCGGCTGCGAGTGTTTCGGTGAGAGGAAGAACTCTGTCGGAGAAGCAAATGGGGCGCTCTAGGTTGTTAGAAATACCACCTCCCTAGTTGCACGAGAAAAGGGTTTAAAAGGTTGGACCAATTGTCGCGGAGCTCAAGCGACGTGGAGATTTGTCGACATGGAAGTGTAATGAATGCACGATCACCTGAATTCACTGATACATGGGCAGTGCACTAGATAGGTGCACTAATGATGTGCGCACACTAGGTGTGCCTAATTGGTGCGCTAGAACCACGTCAAAGCCTTGTTTGCTGGATTTGGACTATTTTTTTGAATGCATGGCCATCATATGGGCTTGGGCTTATTTTGGTGGATTAGTTGAGGCTTGAAGTTGGTGTAGGCCTTTGAGCTAGCTTGGAGGGTGAAATAGACTTTGGTATTCGGAAGCATCTAGGCGTGGACACGATTCGGTTTGGTTTGGTTTGAGACAAAACCACAAACCAAAGCATATAATTTAGTTTGAACAATTTTCAAACCAAACCAAACCATTTTATCTATTGAAACTGAACCAAACCGAACCATTCAAAATCGGTTTGGTTTGGTTTGATTTGTGGTTTAACCATTTAATAAAATATATTAAAAATAAAATAAAATATTAATAGTGAAAAATGAAAGAATATAACTAGATATGATATAAAATGACAATAACCACATCTAATACTACGAAATTTAAATAGAAATTACAATTCCTAGTAATATAAAATTCTCATGTATCATGTTATGATAGAATTACAGTAGTGAAGCTTATCGACTGCAAGTATCAAATATAAAACAACCTGGTAAAAGATTCATAAAAATGATCAAAAACGTTTTTATTTGACTTCCAATAACAATCAGTTAAAAAAACAACCTAGTAAAAAAATACATAAGAATGACTATGATTCGAGTCATGGTTCTAAAAGATACGTAATGATATTCTTTTAAATATTTAATATACATATTAACATATACAATTTATATTGGGTTCAGTTCGGTTCGGTTAAGCCATCCTTCAAACCACAAACCGAACCATAGGAGATATTCCAAACCAAACCAAACTACTAAATTTGAAAAATCGAATCGAACTACTAAAAATGGTTTAATTCGGTTCGGTTAACCAATTTAGATGGTTTGAGTGCCCACCCCTAGAAGCACCTCATCATCACTGGATCAAGCTTTGTCGGAGAAGTCTATTGATAAGTAACTGTCAAATTAAGGTGTCTAATGTATGGTCCTGTAGATCATGAAGGTCATTTTTCATTAGATGGTGAATCAAGAATTCATGAAGCATCGTCTCCGAAGAAGCTTACTAGGTTGTTAAAATAGTCATTTCGTCAATGTATGAAGGAAGTTTACCCGATATAGAACAATTTTTGAGGATTCTACAACATAAGAAGATGAACTTGCATTAGAAAAATAACGGCAAAAACATGTTTTTAAACAAAGATTAGACGTAAATTGATTTCTGGTCATTTTATTTTTTTTCTATGTATTTTATTAAATAATTAAATCATAAATCGAATCGAACAAAATCGAATTTAATTGATTCAATTTAATTTGATTTTAATAGATAAAATAATTTAATTTAATTTAAAAATTATTTAAATAAATTTATATAAGTTAATTTAGAATTTTATCTCAGATCGAAGCAAATCAAACCATCTCAGAATTTTATTTGGTTGGTTCCATCCATTTCCGTCCCTCGCAAGTCCCAGACCCCAATCATCTCTTTCTTTCTCCCATCGTCAATCAACCCAATGGAGGGCAAAATCGCAGGTACCTGCCTCCTCTCTCTCTCCCTCTCACTCCTTTCTTCTTCATTTTTCTTTCGGTCGATTTCGATCGCTTCTTTTCTGCTTTACATCGTTTTGCTGTTGTGCATTTCTCTTCTCCCTCAATCAGCATGGTGACCCAGGATTTCTTGTTGGTGTCTGCTTTACATCGTTTTGCTGTTGTTCTCGGTAATGGAATCCGATTTCTACCCAATTCGGTTTTTGGGTAGTTTTGATGATTGCGTTTTGTGGGCTTGCATTTGCTCGAAAGGACATGTGAAGATATTGGAGCATTCTTCCACACAGAGAGAGAGAGAGAGAGAGAGAGAGAGAGAGGCCTGCTTTTTCTATTAAAAAAAGGCCTTTTTAAATAGAAATCAAATAAAATAGTGGTATTATTGGGTAAAAGGCAGGAGGGATTAAGCAGAAAAGTAATGTATTTCATACACATTATAAGCAGAAAAGCTTATAACTTTTTGTTGATGGATATAGATTCTTTTGAGTATTTGTTTAAATTGAAGATCATTTCTTGCTTGTTTCTGTATCTACTATATGGAGACAAAGGCACTAAATTTGGTTGTGATTTTTAAGGACATGCAATGAAACTGTAGCCAAAACTTTGCAGATCATTTTTTGCTCGTTTCTGTATCTACTATATGGAGACAAAGGCACTAAATTTGGTTGTGACTTTTAAGGACATGCAATGAACTGTAGCCGAAACCTTGTACATGACAAAAACCTGTCTGGTATCTATATTATCTCTTTATCACAATTTTTTAATTCTGAATTTATGATCTATGAAAATGATGGATTATCAATTTCATCATTGGCACTTATCTCTCCTAAGGGTTAAACTACGTCCACCTAGTGAGGGTCATGCATTGCTTCTGATATGTTGAAAAGTTTTAGTATTAAAATTTCATGAAAAAACATAAACTTATTTGTTTTTGACCCTTGAAATTTTATTTTTCAACCTCAATATATTATTTTTCATTCTGATTTTATTGGTTCAACCCATTTAATTGACTAATAAAAAGAAAAAAGGACAGAAGTATCGTTTTTGAATTATTCAATAGTTGTCCAACCTCAATGAGGTGAGGCAAGCTATTTTTTGGTATGGGTTATCTTGATCAAATGATCCCCTTCTGTACCTTAGATAAAGATAAAACATAAAATTGGCTTGTTTGGCTCAGATTTACCATATGTATGTTTTCGATTACATTAACCATCAATTTTGTCGTATAGGAGGGATTCGTGAGCTCGCCCTTAAATTGTTTGATCATTGAAAAGTGCTATTTACCATTAGTTGCTCTACTAGTTGAGTTGACATTGACTTTATTGATTGTAAATTTCACAATTAAGAGAGCATTTTCTGCTGTGAGATAATAAAATTATCAATTTGGTTAATTGGATGAAAGACAAACAGGGACTCTTCAGTAACATGTACAGAGAATTTAGGGTTAATTTGGCTTGAAGATGATAACTTATTTTCACTTTTTAGATTTGTTTATGCTTTTTACAAAGCTTATTTTTTAGGGTTAATGGGTTGTTACATACCCCTGTAGAATTTTCCACCTGTGAAGTGTTTTCAGTCAGCCATGGTTCTCTTCCAAAGTTTTTGCTACATCACTCTCTTCAAGTGATTTGTTAAATTGAACTCTGGTTTTTTTCTGTCTGTATGAACAGAGAAGGACGTAAAGGCACCAAATTTGATTGAAAGGGCAAAAGAAGAAATTGAAGCCGTCATCCATACAGAGCAAACCCACAACAGAGAAACTCATGGAATGAACAATGACATTGACGAGGACACTCCAATCGACCAAGTCAAAGCCCCAAATGTGTTTGAACGTGCCAAAGACGAGATAGATGCTCTTGTTGAAACGATCCATCCAAAGAAAAATGATGATTGTGAACAGCCCAAGAAGGAAGGTGGATTCTGGAGTTTCGTTGGAAGGTGGTCTGAGAGATGCTGCTCCCCTAATGGAAAAAGAGATTAAATCTTTCTTGCGCATTGGTTTTTGCATGTGAGCTTGCTGGAATGGTTGTCAATGGTTTTGTTTGGTGTCTCTTTCTTATTGCCTTGTAGTTGTTTTCGAGACTTCTGTTATCGCTTCATTCTTTTTCTGCTTTGGCATTTGGGAATATGTATACAGCTTTTGGTTTATAATGTAACAGAGAATTCTGCATTGAGACATTTTAGTTGAATTATTTTGTTTTCCTCGTATTTGCTGGAATATGGGTTCAGTTGGTCTGATGAGTTTGTGATGCCAATATTGGAATATGAATCGTAATTTGCAGCACTACTTGCACAACAAACTCTAAAGCATGGTGCATCTGTCGATTTATTGTTTGTGTGTACCAGCTTCCTCTGGTTTTTAAGATACAAAATTGTCTTTTGTCAATTCCTAAGGTTCGAATGGTTGTTGCAATTCTCAAGAATAGTATTATGAATGGGATCGTCTAAGATGCTTCACCCAAATCTATCAGGCCGATAGTATCAGTTTGAAGAATGAGGTATGGCCACTTTCTGCATCATATAATGGACTACGGAGAAAAAGGTCGTTACGAGCTTAATGATTTTCATCATACACTAAATATAAGATACGAATGTTATATTCTGCATGTGCTTGTTGCCAATTGAAATTCAATGGAGGATTTATATTGAAGATTGTATTCAGACCAGAAAATCATCTAGTGTAAACCATATTTTGACGAAGGAGCTTCAGAATGGTGCAAATTCCAAAACGATTTTTAACAATCCGGTCCAGCAAGCACACAACCGTTTTTACGCCACAGACTGTCTCAAACATCTTGTACCAGCGGCCAACTCACCATTTCTTCCTTCCACGGACGACCTTTCTCTTCCTTCTCCGCCTTCTTCCACCTCCACCGGTCCACACTTCTCTGCCCTCTCGCCACGGGAGAACCCTTCTCACCGATCCCCTCCAGAGCTAACTATCGGGTCAGATCTGGTTCTTTTTCTTTCTTTCTTTTTTTCTTTATAAAGAAATTGCTGATTTATCTCTTTTGATGAAACATAGTGGCTAAGTATTATTCTTGTACAACCACGGAAGAAAAGGTATTGATTAATACATCTGAAAGCCTTGTGAGCAGCTCTTGAATTTTGAAACATCAGATTTTGAGTTTGGGTGGAAAGAGAACAAGCACAAACTTTAGAAACGTCTATTTTGTTGAAAACTGTTGCCGGCAAGCTTCCGTTCTGCTGACCAGAGATGATATCGGTGATGATGAAGAAAAGCAATGGTGATTTTATTGATTAGAAGAACAAGATACAATAATGGATTACCATTTGAGGCGTAATCTACCTCCACATACAAGACACAAACATAGACAACCCTCTGCCAACCAGCTCTCCCACTTTATATTGCTAGAGACGAAGACTATTGTTGGACTCTTACATGGATCCTCTGACCCGACTACCCACTCAGGCTATTATGGCCGTTAATTCTGTTACAATCCCTTCCCCCCTTCTCTCCCTCCTCCCCAAAATTTTCAGATCATGTCCCCAAGATCAACTGTCAGAAAAACTCATTGCAGTTACTAGTAATCCTTCCACGTTGTCGATGCACTGTCTTCGTCAAACCACTACACCAGCACTTCTATCATCGATCGATCTCCCTTACTTTGCATCCTCCTATCCAAAATCTTAACTGGAACTCTACCTGCAGACGGGTAATTCATTGGTTGTACTGGTGGAATAATTTCCTCCACTTTCTTCCTCAACTGTGAAACATAAAAAACAGGATGTATGCCAGACCCCTTTGGTAATGCCAACTCATAAGCAACCTTCCCCACCTTCTTTAAAATCTGAAAAGGTCCATGATACCTAGCTACCAACTTTTGACTACTCCTGCTAACCACCGATCCCTACCTATAAGGTTGCAATTTCAAAAATACCCAATCTCCTGACTCAAATTCCAGCTCCCTCCTCTTTCTATCAGCCACTTGTCTCATTCTATTATGCTTAAGGACAGCCAGAATTTCCTCCCAAGACCTTAGCTCCTGATCTACTGCTACCACCTTAGTAGTGTCTGAAACATAAGTCAACAATGTTGGAGGTGGCTTCCCATACAGGCCTCCAAAAGGTGTAATCCTAGTTGCACTATGTGTATAAGTATTATACCAAAACTCAGCCCAATCTAACCATTTTCCTCTAGTGTACATCAAATGGTTTGCTAGAATTACTATTTTCCCTGACCTCACCAGTAAACCTGACATTTAGATTCAGCTCAGCAAATACCTTTCTTTCAGGTGGCATTATCGATATACATCTAAATACCCCACCACCTCCCTGCATTCTCTTCTTAACTTCCACTCTAGACTCTTGTAACTTAGCTGACGAAATGGTCATGGACAAATTAGCCAGTTGGAAACATTTGACATTCAACCGTATATCTTCCTTGAGTCCACCCATAAAACAGAATATAAGAGAACTCAAACCTGAAATTCTTGTTGATAGCTAATCAAACTCCTTTAAATAATCTACCATAGTACTGCCTTGTCGGAGTTTGAACAATTTTTCTTTATAATCAGTAAATTGTGATTCACCAAATTGAGCCACCAATCCTTCCACAAATTTCCCCAATTCAAAATTATCCTTGCTCTTCTTGTATGACTTGAACCAATGTGTAGCAACTCCTCGTAAATTAATGGAAGCCACTGTAACACATTCTTCCACAGCCATCTGATGATACGACAGTAACTATTCAACAGTATAACTCCAGTCCTTTGGATCCGTCATTCCATTAAACAAGGGAAACTCAAACTTGAAATTCTTGAATACTCCTGTTCCTATTCTAGTTTGTTCTTGATACTGTCTACTTCTTTGTGCTTCAATGCTTCCCGATTGTGTCCCATCTTTTCCTGACAAACTCAGATTCTCCATCTTCAACTCCAGCGAACTCAGTCGCGTCTTCAACTTCTTCATCAATTCCATCAACTGATGCTCCATGCTCTCCTCACTCGGCGCCATTATTTCTACCATAGTCGGAGAATCGCCAGACTGTGATGCCAATTTGCTTCCAGCAAGCTTCCGTTCCGTTGATCGGAGATGATATCAGTGATGACAAAGAGGAGCAATGGTGATTTTATTGATTAGGAGGACAAGATACAATCATGGATTGCCGTTCGAGGCGCAATCTACCTCCACATACAAGACACAAACATAGACGACCCACTCTGTTGGCCAATTCTCCTACTTTATACCGCTGGAGACGAAGACTTCTACCGGACTCTTACACGGATCCTTTGACCTGACCATCCGACTACCCACCCAAGCTGTTACAGTCGTTAATTCTATTACAAAAACAAAGATATAATTAAGTTTTATCAGTTTTGTGCTTCTTCCAATGTCTATATATGAAGATAAAGGTCCTTTTCCCTTGCTCTGTTGCAAAGTCAAATTTAGTAAGAAAAGAAAAGAGATGGTCAAGTTTTCTTGTTATCAATTGGAACATGATAATCCGTACAATACATTGTCCTAAACTTATCTTCAAGAATTGATAAGGAAATTTATATCTGATGTAAACAGTATTTTTCTTCACTTTTATATTTCTTTGTCAATTATCAGCTAATATGCATAAATGAGTTCTAAATTATCAAATTTTTATATTCAGACAACCTTGTGAATCAGCATGCCTACATCTTCTTGTTAATTGTAAGGTAACTTTTATGTTTGGCAAAGGCATAAGAATCCTAAATATTGAACCAGGTATACATTGAAGAATGGCTAAGATTGATGGTGATGTGAGACCGAATAAAACAGTGTTTGTGACAGTAGGAACTACCTGCGTTGATGCTCTAGTTAGAGCTTTAGACAGTCAAGAAGTAAGAGATGAGCTGACTAAGAAAGAATATACCGATCTTCTTATTCAAATCAGTTGTGGGTTATATTTCCCCTCAAAGGTACCAATTTCTTTGTCATCTCCCACCTAAAAATGTTTGATATATTGACCTATCTATAATATTCTATCATTTAATTTTCTAAATAGGTGTCTAATCAGCTATTAGTTTTGTGTAGAACAGAATATCCATAAACACTAACAGATGAACGTTTACCAAGCCTGACATCTGGGTTAGAACATGACATTCAAATGGCTGAGTCCATGTTGGAAGACATTCCAAAAAGAAAATCAATTTTTGTAGGGCCTGTTTAATATTATTGGAAAAGATGAGGAACTCCTTGTGTCTATGTTAACTTTACAATTTTACTTCAGAAATCCCTAAAACAAAATACTATTCAGGTCCTTGAACTCCTTGTGATTATGTTAACTTTACTGACAAAATGTTTGATGGGTTTTCCTATCAACTATAAACAATATAATGAAAAAAAGTACCTGAAATGAAGGGGAAATTTGATTGAAGTCAAAGAATTTAGAAGAGGGAGAAGAAGAATTACAATTGGCATTACATGGTTGGGAACTTGTAAATCTATTTGTGGATTATGAGATTGTATAAGAATTAACTCTTATCCATTTAATAGTTTTACACTGGAGCAAGCTTAATAAGGTGAATGCCAACCTTCTTCCACCCCACTTCATTCCTGGATGGCTACTCGAGCAAAATGGTTGAATAAGAATTTTTCTCCTACTCTGTGCCAAAATACAAATATTACTCCTAGTTGCTATATGCAACCTTAATCAAAATTTTCTTATATGCAATCAAGGATATTGTCCAATTCTATTCAGTCAAAGTTTATCCTATGATGAGGATATCTATTCTAAAACTAAACAAGAGTATAAGCTACTCGAAAGGAATCAAGATCCCCTGCTCAGCATGGTGGGCTTAGGAATTGTTTTTGTGTCCTTTTCGCCATGCTTCCTGTTAAGTTTCTGAAATTATTTTTGGTAACCAATATTTGTCTGGTTGAGGGATTGATTACCACTTACACTCATACATTGGGACTGATTAATGTGGACAATTGGTTAGGCTATTTCCTCGGAAGCACAGACACTGTAGGAGAAGAGGCGTTCATGCCAGGCATGAACACATGACATGATTCCAACATGCCAGCTGGTGTCTCTTCTTTCTTTCTTTTTAATTTAG
This sequence comes from Posidonia australis, assembly GCA_024699735.1. Lineage (NCBI taxonomy): Eukaryota > Viridiplantae > Streptophyta > Magnoliopsida > Alismatales > Posidoniaceae > Posidonia > Posidonia australis. Next base: position 11,427 of record JAMKQA010006954.1, read on the forward strand.
CTTCAGGACACCACCACAGCACTTTCTAGGCACATTAGTCCCATTCTCAAGGATGTAGAGAATTTTCTGAAAGAAGTTAGACACCTAAATTTTGTATTTGGTTATTTCTTGGGAAGTTAGTGTTCTAGTGTAAACTTTGAATTATTATATAAAGATAGTAACTTAAATGAATGTAGTTGCTTATAAAGTTTAAGGAATATACTAGCTGGTTCAGTTAATGTTGTTTCTAAGTTTTTCCTTCGTAACTTCCAGCCTAGTATGCTATTTAATCACTCGAATTATTAATTAAAAGATGTTGTTGTGTCCTTTTGTGTGTCTTTGTCTTATTTTTAGGATTTGCCATTTTGTGGTGTTATGTCGTGCTGCATCCTGTGTCGGTACATGTCTATGATTCGTTGGCTTTTGCTCTTTTGATTTTCTATGTAGATCTTTATGCTGGTTATATGGTGCTTTTTCTTTTCCTTTTCTAATGAAGTTCTAAGGCTGTTTTAGATAATTAAATAATTAACTACAGCTGATGTCATAGTTGTTATCCACATGAGCTGGTTGTTAGAGTTAGTCTAGAGTAAAGTTTGTTCTATTGCTATAAATACCTGATGTACACATCATGTATGATCATTACAATCATCACAAATTCACTTTTTCACTTTTTCCTTTCTCTTGCCTTGAATTCTTAAAAGCGTCCTTCCCCATTTTTTATATGCATGACTATCATCAGTATCTTTTATTGTACATGTTAAGTATAACAGAAAATATGACACTTTATTGTAATAACTGCTTCACTGATCGACTTAGATTTGTTTTTTTTTTCAGTGGTGAATAACATAGTTGTAGAGTTGCACATATTGTATCATATTGTAGTTTTTGTTTACATCTCATCAATCATGATACTCCTGTTAGGGAATTAATTTATTTCACACGTAGTCTAACTACTAGATTAGCTATTTGATTGTATATTTTAATTAGTCTAAAGGAACCTCTAGTCCTTGTTATGTATGATCTGTGACTCAGATCAAGAATTCTGTTTTATGTGTGAGGCAAGAAATTTTGTAAATTTGGAAATGTATGATGTATATAATTTTGGCCTCCTTTTTTCTAAGTAGTTGTCGTATATTTACTGTCCGCATTCTATTCTTTTTTCTTTTTTAGCCTCTGCCTGCGAATGTCCTGTTTCACCCTTTGTCATGGTTATCATTGTACAGTTTTCAGGAGAAAATGGGTCTCTGGTAGTGGATTATTTTACGTTTTCAGCAAGCATTGCTGACTACATGAGATCAGCATCTCTTATTATCAGGCATGCTGGTGTATCATTTTCATTGAATTATTTATCTGCTAATTTTTCCATATAACATGTAATATCAGGCATTCCTTTAGAGCTAATGCAATCTTCTGCTCAAGTTCTTTTATTCTTCATATTGTGTATTGTGTTATAGACATTGCTACATTACATTTTGATGCAGTTGTATCTTTTTACTTAGTCTAAACCTTAGATATATTTTTTTTTGCTGTTTTTTATCACGTGATTCAGTAGAGATACGTTTTGTTACCTTGATCAGTTTTTCCTCTCTTGTTTAATTTGGTGTTTCTTATTAAAAACTGCACCTACATGTTATCCGGTTCCATCTTCTTGGAGAGAGAGATCGTTCAACTTTTTCATTCAACAATCTTCCGAGCCTAATTACATAGTTCTAGCATCTTAATTATCCTTTGCTTTCAACGGTTCCTCTTGATTTTCGGTCCTTCTATGAAATAGTCCTCTTGGTTTTCCATTTTTTCAACAGTCATATTATCTTGAATTTCCTTTCTTCCTTTCGAATATGCTTCCTTTTTATGAGCTAAGAAGCTTCTTCAAAGACTTCAAATTGATTCTTCTATTCGTTTCCTAATTTCTAGGAAAACAAGCACCAAACTAAAGCAACACTTATGAGCAAATTGATGCAAAGTGGTCAGAAATCATATCATTCTGTATATATCTGCTAATGGAATTAAGAGATCTCCCTCATAGCATGCATAATTTGCTTAATGATAAGTGTTTTTGGTATTTTAATTACACATTGGAACAGTATCAACTGGCGTTTATAGCTTTCCTATCTCAAACCAATAAGGCCACGTACTCCAGCTATTATTTGTTCTCTTTGTTCCGTATTTTTAGTTTGAATGGCAAGGTTTTTTTTTTTTGGACTGTTTGTTCACTTTGTGTCATTAGTAGTTATTAGTGGTGCAACAATATGCATGCTTTATGTAGGATCTGGGAGTAGATTTGAAACACTTTGCCTGGGTAAGCCTCTGGTTGTTGTGAACGAGGACACCTCATTACTTTGTGGAAACACAGAGAGGAAAAACCTCATCTGTGCCGACCCTCAGACCCTTCACCATGTCCTACAGAGCATGGATTTGAGCTCTCTCCTCCCATATATATCGGGGATGCAGTCCCTGTGTCTAAGATCATCAACAAATTCCTTGGTTTCCCAATTGACTAATGTCATCCATAATGGTCACTAACTCACTCTGTGGCTCTGATTTAACTATTTATTGGGTCAGATAATCTAAACTCTTAGTTTTTTTCTCGTATCTTACATTGAGTTGATAGAATGCTACAACGTCCAGCTGCAGTCAAATGTAGGATCGTCAATTAGATGAGATATTGATAGGGTAAGGCTCTATTCATACCTTTATCCATTATAATGGATAAATGGGTCAGTAAATGAGTAAAAAAAAATTCCTTCTCAAAATATATATAATAAATAATTCAAATTAATAAAGATTACTTGCAACCACCTCTCCATAGTGTTCATATATAAAAATTATTTAAAGTCTATAAATTTAATTCTTAAATATTTACTTAGTAATATACAATTCATAATAGTCATCAAGCAGTACATCTTATTATTCACTATCATCGTCTATGTCCACATGTTGTAATCTTGAAGTATAATCACTTCGTTTATACATTTTAAATGAAGAATATAACAATAGATATTAGGAAAATATCTCATCAAAGCGTACACTGTGTACATAATGTACAAGTGGTAGCGACTCCTTGATCTACTCCTCGATGACCCACTTCTCGTCTCTGATGGTAAAGTCTAAGGTTAAAAAGTTGGACAATTGGAAAATGGGATAAAGTGAGAAATCGAGAACATGTTTTTTTGGATTTTTCCTTTTAACATGTCATATTCACCATGTGTCTCAGTGTCTATAGTATGAACTCCATTCATATGATGAGTTAAGTGGTAAACATAGTTAATAAACTACATGTGTCATAACATATACACAATATATATTTTAATTTAAATAGATGAGAAAATAAAATGGGTAGGGTAAAGAATTATCCATACCTACTCAGTAAAATATATGAATAACATTTTTTTTACCCATACATTACTTGTTAAATAATTAGGTTTTTTTTTCCCATACCTATTTAAATAAAGTAGATAATGGTTAGGATAGTGAATAAATTATTACTGCCAAATGCATAAGAAAAAACCACTTGTAATGCAGCATAAGGGGAGAGCTTTAGTTTTCAACTTTGTATTGTGTACTAATGAGATGGACAAGCGTGTTTTAAAACAGGTGATCAGGATGTTAACAGGAGATACCAGATCCATACAGGCATTGGAATTGGAGTAATCACAAGTATTAGTCCTCTTCTTTTTTTTTAACCTCTTTTCCACACAGGAGGAGAAAATCTCATGTGAGAGAAGAAAATCTTGAAAGCTCTAAATAAAAGTTTTCACAGCCATTTTGCTACTTTTCATAATTTTCTTCCCATAAAGTGATAGTTCTCCAAATCGTTTTCCATCTGTACTTGGATCGCGAAATGAAAGGGGGTTGACTTCTTTTGTGAAGATGGATGAAGTATTTTCAATGATCCAAGAGAGTATCCATCAATTCGATTATGGACATCAAGTGGAATTCAAAACTACAGAAAGTTTGCTGTCTAAATAAAGAACATCAAATTATAAAATGAGTAGAAATATTATGTAGGAACTGGAGTAACCATAAGGATCTTAAGCTATTATACATTTTATATTTGGCCCTTTTTAATTTATCTCAATAGACATATCGTTATTAGATTCATAGCAAAGGAGAATTCTAAGGCATCAAATTCTCTCTATTTCTAAAATAACTACAATCCGATGTGAGACAAGTTCGAAAGGGAAGTAGCAGGTTAAACGGGCGAAATTCAAGAAACAATTAGCAATCAAAATAAGACTGTTGGTTCTCTCTCCCTCTCTCTCTATTTGGTCTTTCTTCTCGTGTTCTCTCTGCGCAGCTCTTTATTTTCAGTTTTCCTATCCGAATATGAGAAAGAGGTGTGTTTAAATGAAGATACCAATAAAAGTGAAACTGGTATTATATGTATCATGTGCATACAATACGAAGAAGAGGAATGACAAGACATCGACTGCAACACCAATACCACCATCCTTAACTATGGTCCTTGGACAATTATTCCTGCAGGTGACGGTGACGGTGCCGGTGCCGGTGCCGGTGCCGGTGACGGTGGCTTCCCTGGCTCACCAACCGCTCGACATGCCTTATCGCACTGGGTCTCGCATTGTTCCCCAGTCACATACACCAATTGCATGCACTGGTCTATGCAGTCACCATAGCAAGTATCAGAAGAGATGACATCTGCCTGCGTGGTTGCCATCATCACCAGAATTGACATCAAGAGCACCACCACAGCGGCAATCTTTTGAGCAGCCATGTTATCTTGGTTGAATTGAACCGTCGGTGACAAAGGCCAGAAGGTGAAAGGAGGAGAAGAATGTTATATGAGAGATTGAAAGAGAAAGGTTGTTTGGATTTGTCATGCTTGAGTGATTTCGTTTGCCTATGTTTAGTAATGGATTGGTTATGAATTTATGGTAACTAAGGACGCAACTAAATCGGGCGCTGTGTTAGGTTTAACAACTCAGATAACACAATCAGTCAGAAATATACAGCTAGGAATGAACTCAAATGGAACCAAACAAGCATAAGACTCGAGGCAGTTCGTCTCCTCAAGGGCATTTAAGCGTTTGACTATACTTTTGGCAACTGAGATTGTCTAGAATCCATCTCCTCTTCAAAAGGTATACCAGTAAACAATTTTCTGATAAAATCATTTCAGGAAGAAAAATCTTATGTCACAAATCGCTTCTGAAAAATCTGCATCTGTATGAATACTTGAAATCAATCAAATTTCATTCAGCCGTCCTCTCCAGTTTCAAATTCCAACATAAGAAAGCATAGGGATGGTAGGGAAACTTTGGGGAAAATTTTTCATTAATCTTCTATAAGAGTCGGTTCATACGTTTTGTTATTGACAAATAAGGAAAAAAAATCGACATGGTGTTACAATTGCCTAATAAGACCTCTGAATGAGGGTCTCCATCAATGCAATAGGACTAAAGATTCTACCCTATATAATGGGGTTAGACATGGGTTGCAAAACCCAGTAACTCTGCAGCTTGTCTAAATCAACCTGAGACATGCAATCAAGTTGGAGCAGCATCCTCAAGCAGCAGGAGCAGAACGAGTTCTCTGTCTCGGGGGAACTCCAAGCCATGCTTTCATCATGTCATACATGGTAAAACCAATAGCCACTGAAGGAACAATCTATAACATTCAGACAAGAACGCTGTTTAGTCTCAAGAAAACATAATATATGATATGAATTTGACATGTGGACATTATCATCATCTATATTCGTGGCATAATTCATTTAATATTCAGAAAGAGAACAATAGGTGCCTAACTTTATTCTAAATCTCATAAACATAGATGGGTTTCACAAGATTAATAGTATAACAATTTTTTACTTCACCATGTATAGACTCCAAAAGCTCAGAGTCAAGGAATGTGACAGCGAAAGTTTGCAAGTTACTTGAATAATATATTCGCAAGGTAAGAAACAGGACAGTGCTCGAGAAAAACAGGACCATGTAAGAAACAGGACGGTTTTGGCTGGTCCAACTCTGCACCAATATCATTTTAGAGGGAATACCAAAACTTAAGAAGGAATAACATATTTTTAAAATGTGTCAATTATTCTCAATGTAAGAAGCAGGACAATGCTCGAAAAATATAGGACCACGTAAGAAATAGGACAATTTTGGTAGGTCAAACTGTGCACCAATATCATTTTAGAGAGGGACTAGCGAAACGTAAGGTCTTTTAAATTTTGTGAATCTATGCAGTATATGTACAATAGAATTAGCTGTTATCTTCAAACTGATTATAATCTCTTCACAAATCTATATTAAGTACCAGCAAATTCTTTTTTTCCAGGATATGCTTGTCGCTTGTTATTGGCAAAATTCAAATAAACAAATATTTTCAAGTCACTTGCAAAATTCTGTGTAAGATGCATGATACCTTACAAAAACCGGAAATCATTGCTTAGCAACATGTCAGTTTTTTTAGGAAGAGTTAGTACAATATGATGAAAACAGTCATTGTATGCAGAACTCCTTTTTAAAAAAATTACTTTTCAAACCCAATCATAAATATTTTCAGATCATCTGCAACCACTTGGCCAAGTGGTAAATCCCCCTTGTGGCTGTACAGGAGGTCAGGTATTGGATCCCGATAGATATCATGAAAATGGATTTATTTAAGGAGAAAATCAGTTTAGGTGATTTTGAGCGTGGATCTTTCATGTAATTATTGACATCCAAAAGAGAAACTGATCTTTCATGTAATTATTGACATCTGAAAGAGTTCCACCACTTGAAGTTATCTGATTGGACACGCTAATTTCTATTCTTTACATCAACTCCAAAATTCTACTGCAACATATAACATTTTTAAACTCTAAAATACAGTTATCTTTCATTACCTTGAGATAGTTCAGGCTTAAACCAGCATATAGTTGTCTCCATCCTTGATTACGCACAATGTTTTTAAGCACTTGAATAGAGCTTCTGATCTGAGGTTTACCTGAATTTGAGTACTCCTGGGACTGAACCTGCAAAAACAACATAACCTAAAAACTTTCACTTTCATAATTAAAAAACGTGAGTTTCTTCCTTCTGGCTGGTCCTGACTAAAAAATTTCAGTTTCATAATTAAAAAACGTGAGTTTCTTCCTTCTGTCTGGTCCTGACTATTTACAGAGAGCAAGCGGTTGACAACCAATGAAAGTCAAAAGAGGAACCACGGAATGTCAGGAACCAGCATACCTGCATTTGTCTCCTAACCACATCCAACGGGTAAGTAAATGTCTGTCCAAATAAACCTGCTAATGCTCCACAAGATAGCTGCAAAAGAACTGATCCTTCGTGCTTTTCAGGGACATGAGTTTTAAGCTCCTCATATATGTAGAACTTCAATCCTGAATAAGGGAGGATGCCAATCAGTGTAGGACCTGCAAGAAAACAGGTATCAACAACAGGTAATTAGTAGAATTAAAAGGATTAAAGATGTTGAAAATGAAGCATATAGGTTTAAAATGAAAAACCTATACTGTGGATCCCAATCAATGTTGTTATAAACCAAAAAATAAGTCATTTCAAGGCTTCTAGTGAAAACTCAAAGATGGACAAGTTTAACAGATTTTTTGTGAAACAAAGAAAATTAAATCCTCACCTTTCGAGAAAAAGGAATATCAAATTTTCATGCATTATAAATCTCAAATTTAGAACTTCTAAATTTATTTAAATTCAGAATTTAGACTCTTTAAGGTAGATTCCAAAAACATCTAATGGTTTAGATGTATTGAGAAGCTGTATCATGACAAAATAACATGGTCTCACCAAACACTTGGTGAGTCCAAATGACTGCCTCTTTTTCTAAGTCAACTGCTGTTAATGCTCTTTCCATTTGCTTTCAAACCATGTTGTTGGAAGAGGACAATAAACTTCTAGTAAACTAGACAACTGAATCTTTTTCTATAGCAGTAAAACTCAAGGTATTTGATATTTGGTTTGGGCTGTTTAAGCTTCAAGTTTGGCTAAATATTTGTTGGATAAACAGTCGGAGATAAGTAAGGAAAAAGAAAAACTAGAACAAATCTTATCTTTTAAGTTTGAACCAACCAAATCAAATATGAGGAGCAACTGTTCAGCTGAATATAGCTCACCACATACAACCCACATTCAAGAATATAAATTTTGCACAATTGATGTGACATATCTGTATTTGATTGAATGCCTCAGATTCAGACAAAACTACAAGTCTTGTGCAAGTTCTAGCTCACTTATGGGTTCATTTTAAATTATTGCATATTAAACCTCAATCTCAATCAATTTCCAGCACAAGTATTGTTAACAAGCAAAGTTTGCTTGCTTATACTTTCACTTCGACATATTTCATGCTTCTTCGATGTTCTTCAAAGCAACCAGTGACTTATTAAGTGCCAAATGTAGCAGATGGCTTCTCTTTTCTATGGCGATTGTGCTTAGTCTGGGCATCTTGCTTCTTTGCTTTCTCTGCAAAAATAGCAGACCTGCTGTGTAGTCTGGGAAATCATCAATAATTTTTTGTTACCCCACCTTCTCTCTCAAAAAAAAAAGAAAAAGAAAATAAAGAAGAATATTTCTGTAAAGCTGAAGAAAACAGCCTAGAAAATTAACAAACTAATCAAATCCTCAACCAATAGAAAAAGGAAAGAACATCAAGACATTAATCCTGAAGTCACATCAAAGAACAAATATGAAAAGATTGATAATAGAAAGATGACTTTCTGGCACAATGAATTATAAAAGATAGCAATGCATACCTACTCCACGATAAAGGGAACGCATACCACCTTCCTTATAAACATTCCTAAAGACATCTGTTATTCCATTGTACACAGGTTGTGAAGTAGATCTTCTAATCAAACAATCGCACCTTGCTGCAGTGCCTGACACCTAAAAACCAAAAAAATGTATATCTGTTAGCTTTTAACTGATTTCTAACAAAAAATAGATAAAGAACAGATACAAATAGATTAAACAGTAAGTCTATTGAGTTTGAAGCCCCAAAAAAAAAGATCATGCACTCTGATCGATATATAAACATATCAATAAAGGTTGATTTCAGAAAAGGATATGGAAGTGAATTGCCAAAGCCAAAATGAAAATACATAGACTAACCAAAATACTGATTGTTTTTTTTAATTTATTTTAAATTGACAAATTTAGTGTAATTTTAAGAATCTAGAGATGATAGAGATATTATAGACCTACCTGATAAGCTAGCTTTGCCCGAGCCAAGTCCAAGGGATAAGTACACAGAACAGCTGTTCCTCCAGCAGCTGAACCAGCTAACAAATCAATGAAAGGTCCAGTCCCAAGTGAGGAACAGTTATTCAAGATCCAACAGCGGTATTGCTCATAGGCCATAAAATGCAATGCTGCATAGGGAACAATCCTTATCACACTTGCTCCATTTCCCCTGTATGATGATTAAAAAGTCCATAATGCATGGCTAAACAGAATGTGCACTCATAATAAAAATTCTTAACTAAAATGGTAGAGCAATCATCTCAACAAGTAACACTCGAAACTCACTTGTAGAAACCTCGAATACCCTCCTGATTCTTCAATTTCCTCAGAGAACCATATACACCAAGAGATTGGAAACCCTCAGTTCTGGTCTGTTGATGTTGAATGCAAAGACAATAATTACTAACAATGCCAAACAAAGTTGTGGGATTTGCAGTATGTTTCTCATAAAAAATAACACAGAACAAAACAGACACAATTTCAAACCACTGAATAAAGGTTAAGAAGAATCTTCTGCTAGTCACAACTGATGTACAATGTTTAACTAGATAAATGACATGGACTAACTGACAAATAGGCTAATATTGATGACTCTCATCCAAGTCAATATGACAAGTCAAATGCTGTGGTATATCCATTTCTGGCCTTCAATGAGATCAATAGCCAGTTATCCATCTAACAAGGTCACAAAAGTAGCTGTGGGAAGGATCCAAAACTCCTCTCCATCCTCACTCCTTTAGCACCAAAAATTTGTTATTTGGTACTTTCAAGCTATAATTAAAGCACATGCTGCAAGTGCACTCAATGTAAATCAACATTATATCCAGATCGCCAGCAGCCAAATCAGTGAAGGAAGAAAAATGGGAAAAGGAGGCCCTCCTCTCGCATATGGATCTCTCCAGAAAAAATGGGATTGATGTTCACATATCCACCACTACGATCACATATGGTAAATTACACCTTTGGTACAGATCAACTTCGGGGTGTATTTTAAGTTTGCATCATCATCCCCAAAAGGAGAACTAACACTGTCAAATATCTTTATAAAATTGACATCATGGTCCATACGTTAATGATCTTTGGTAACTCTGCCTTCTGACAATACTCCTCTACATGCTGGCTGACAAGTGCTATGTGATATTGCACTAGTAGCATCCATCGTTCCAGAAGAGAGTGAAGCAGTATGGTCTGCAGATCATGGCTGATGGAACACAAGATAACTCCAACAATCAGGTGGGATACTGAGAGTCTGAGACTAGTGAAATTCAGGCGTATTCAAGCACACTCATGGATCTGCAGCTCAGTGAACAACTGAACATTGGCATATAACACCGATTTCTGCCAAGCCTTGAAGTTTCCTTATATTAGGTCAGAACAAAGCCAACATCTGTGACTTTGATGACATTGGTGCACACATGTGTGGCCAAACACAAAGAAGTCAACTAGGATGCTTTGGGATGCTGATGGTCACTACATTCCATTAGAGCTGCCCCTGAATCTTAGAGATCCACAGGAGGCATACAATGGGTTTCAGTTCCACAAATGAAACAAACCTAGAGATCAAACCAATGGAGCGATACATGTTGCAAGAGTTTGAATGCCAATGCATCTGAGAGGATCCTAAGGAGGCCACAACATCTTCAAGTTGTTATGCCAATGGAGTTGTGGTTGATTATCACATGGAGGAGATAACTCCATGTCAGGGTCACTTCTTTCCTATCTCAGCAACTGTGCATCTTTAATGATGGATTTTGTATCCCGACTGTTTGGTAATGCTATGGGAGGGCAATAAGTGGGGATTAGAATTTTCTATTCAACATTTGAAGGTGCAGCCTGGATCTGGCCGTTTGCGTGGGCATCAAGACTAGTGTTGGGCGGTCATTCCTCTATTGGACCTTAGACATTGTACTATCTCTTTGGTTATAGAGTGATCTCCGTCTCGGGATTCTCAGAAGGAGCCTTCTTCATGCATCTCAGATTGGCTTCATCTGACTTTGATTATTGACTGAACTTGTTTCTTGGCTTTCTCCTCTTTTCTTGACTTATCGGTTTTATAATTTTTATTGTTTCCTTTAGGTTTTCTAATAAAATTTTCCGATTGACAGATTAAAAAAAATCTATTCAACGAACTTGCATCTTTTTTGTATAATAAATTAATAGATATCAGGCATGTCCAATACATGATAGCCACTATTTATGCTTGGTCAGATTTTACCTAAAATAAGTGACGTTCCATAACTAGGTGTGCATTTAAGTAACAAGATTCGAAGATGTCAACTAGCATGTGTGATTTTGCAGAATGGTTGGCTACTACCTTTATGTGGCTTAAAACATTTCCATTCCTCAAGCCCCAAACTACTTAAGTCTGAAGCTAATTAATGTCGTCTTACCCTAACAATATTAATAACACAAATGCTCATCTAGATTGTATTTACTAGTCTGCCAGGAGCCAACCAGAAAAACTTAAAGAACTCTTGGCTTCCATATCTCACGAGTCGCGCTTGGCAAACACCCCTGTCGCCGACAAAATCATTGACAAGGTGGATTTTTGGGAAACTGTTACGTGAAATCCCATTAAAAAATGTCTTTTCCCATCAAAGAACAAGCCTTTCTTCGATAAAAAAAAATCAAATGAAAAAGAAGAAAGTGAATGTAGGTATGTATGTATGTATGTATGTCTAACCTGGAGAATGATCTTGACCCGCTCCAACGGCGCGATAGCCGTCTTGGAAAACGCCCCCGCCACCCCACCGGCAATCAACTCCTTGACATAGATCGGCACAATATCCATCACGCTCGTCGACGCAAGCGCCGCCGTCGCTGTCGTCGTTGTGGTGGACGAGCCTTGCGGAACATCCATTTATCAACACCACCGAGAATAGGAAAGGAAAAAAAACAAACCCTAGACCCCCAGCGAAATAGCCGGATCAGCAAATCCTATATATATCTATCTCCAGAGCAGGAAGAACTGCTTATCCCAACGGTCCCTGGGGAGGTGGCAGAAGGCGGCGGGGTGCTTGGTCCTGCAGGGCCTCTCCGCCTGCGAATCTGCCCGCGCCGGGTGGAGAAGAGACATCAACTGCTGCTACTCCGTTGGCCGTGGTCGAGATCGAGATCTTCCGGCGCAAAAAATACTTGCAGTGGCGCGGGTGCGGTTTCATGGTTTGGGAAAACAAGGTTGGGGAAATTGCAGATGGTACTCTAGATATAGATGAATTTACAGATGAAATGTGCAAAAATCTTCTATACTGTGATGTTAATCTGCAATCATGGAAGGTCAATTGTTATCTTAGGGAATCATGGAAGTGAAACTAATGTTTTGACTAAAAATATGAAAGTATCGTGTTTTTAGCGAATTCTAGGTTAAATTCATTTTTTCTTGTAAAATTGGTAATATAATTCTACTTAATAGTAGAATTGGTAAGATAAGAATAGTTATTTTTTTGTTAGAAAGGATTATTAACTTTTTTACGTTTCAATGTTGTCATTTCTATCTCATTTTACATTATTTATGTTTCATTTTACATCATTCATGTTTAATTTCACCTTATTCATATCTTATTTCATCTCAACCATGTCTTATTTCACCTCAATCATATATCATTTCAACTTATTCATGTCTCATTTCACCTCAATCATGTCTCATTTCACATTATTTATGTTTCATTTTATCTCAATCATATATTATTTCACCTAATCATGTCTCATTAGACAATATTATCATATTTACAATATTATTAATGTCTCATTTATGATATTAATTTTAACTAATTTATGATTTTAACATGTAAAGTTGTTAACATGTTAATAGGTTTACTAAATATTAAATCTAATTTCTTTCTTCTTGATCATGTCTCATTTCACATTAATAATGTCTCATTTTATCTTAATTATGTCTTGTTTTACCTCAATTATGTATCATTTCACCTTATTCATGTATTATTTAATTTCAATCATATATCATTTCACCTCAATCATATCTTATTTTACCTTAATTATGTCTCATTATTATTAGGTTTGCAATATTATTAATATCTCATAGTATATAATACTTAAATATCATAGAATCATGCTTCACAGAGTGTGATACAAAAATTATCATATCTCACTACATAAATTTCTGTCTTACAGAGTATGATACAAATATTATTGTACTTCACAAAGTATTATTATATTAACAACTCGGAGGTACATTCTTGTTACTGTATTTCACAAAGTGATACAAATATTATCGTATAGTAGATGGTACTCTAGGTATAGATGAATTTACAGATGTGATATGTAAAAATCCACATGTTACTATAATGTGATGGTAATTTGCAACCCCTGCGCATTACGTTTTTAGTTTTTACCAAGAGTAATTAATAATGATAATAAAGGTCAATTGTTATCCTAGTAAAGCTAACGGAATCATGGAGGTGAAACTGAATTTTTGACTAAAAATATGGAATATTGTATTTTTAGTGAATTCTAGGTTAAATTTATTCTTTCTTGTGAAATTGGTAACATAAATTTACTTAATAATAGAATTAGCAAGATAAGATTAATTATTATTTTTTACAAAAAAGGATCATAGGCTTTTTTACATTCTAATATTGTTCTTCCTATCTCATTTCACCTCAATATATTTCATTTCATCTTATTTATGTCTCATTTCACCTTAATCAGGTTTCATTTCACCTAATTATGTCTCATTAGACATTATTATTTGGTTTACAATATTATTAATATCTCAATTTTGATATTAATATTAACTAATTATCTATCTGCAAAGTTGTTAACAAGTTAACAGTTCTACTGAATGTTGAATTTTGTTTCTTTCTTCTTAATCATGTGTCATTTCACATTAATAATGTCTCATTTTATCTCAATTATGTTTTATTTTACCTCAATCATGTATTATTTCACCTTATTCATGTCCCATTTCACCTCATTTATGTCTCATTTCATATTGATTATGTCTCATTATTATCAGGTTTATAATATTATTAATGTCTCATAGTGTGCGATACTTAAATATCACAAAATCATGCCTCACATAATGTGACATAAAAATTATCATATCTCACTATATAGATTTATATCTTATAGAGTGTAATACAAATATTATCGTATTTTACAAAGTATTACTATACTATTAACTCGCAGACACATTCTTACATTTCTTTGCGTAGTAACCTAGTTACTTGTATTTTTACATTGCCTTTTAATTTTTTCACTACATTGTGATTTCCTTCTTTCCTTTCTTCTTCTTTCAAATTGACGTGACACTCGAGAAGAAGGAAATGGTTGTTATCATTAATTGTAGGCCAATACTTTTTCCTTGTTATAGGAGAAACTTTATCATCATAGATGACTTCGAACTTTGTAATTGTGACTTATTTCTCACAATAGACATATGCATCATGATAACAAAAGGTAATACATGCCATTACATGTTCACATGGATTGCCTATGGTAGCAAATTTTCTACAAGAACAAATTTTGTTAGCAAGATAGACCTCCTCAAATCTTTTAACTATGTGAACTTGAAAATTATCAATTATCCATAATTTTTCAAGAAATGATTCTTGAACAAAACATAGCTTATTTGGTATGTGACTATTACTCTAGTTGAAGAGTTGTGAATTCGAATATCAATGAGTATAGAACTTAAAAAAAATCATACTTTAATTCGTATTGAGTATCATTCTTTAACTATGTAATATGTTTGATATCATTTTATCTCTAATTTGTATATATCGTGATATGATGTCTTTTTTGTAGGGTTATTAATATGGAGCACATCACTTGCTTTGAGACTTATATACATGATGCGAGGTACTATGATGTTGTACGGATACCATCATTCGAGAAGTTAGAAGAGTATAGCAATGAGGAGTTGATATGCTGGGTTCTGGAGACAAAGGTCAAAGATAAAGTGGTCGCAATGAGGAAAACCCTCATGCTTCCTCGAGCCATTCAACTCCAACAAAATAAATCAAACACCCAAGTCAAAGCTAGCAAGTGTACAGGAATACATAAAAGTTGGACAACACCTACATCCAACGGTAGGCGCATTATCGCATCGACTCTGCTACAGTCCAAGCACAACTAGGACACCTCAAATATCTCACTACTAAACTTCTAGTTGGGGTCCAGCTGTCGCTCTAAGGAAGGGAGGTAGATGTGCCATGCTACCTCAAGATCTTCATAGCACCTCTTTTAAAGAGGAAACAAAAAAATATCCAGTTCTACAAGATTGAGAAGGATAAAATATGTATGTAGTTGTTACCTCATGTAAGACAAGAAGATAACTGCCAGCTGAAATAGAAGACGACTACTACGATCCAAGCACGATCGAGCTAGTCAGAAGAAATTGACTCTTTGAAGGATACACTTGGGCCAGGTATCAGAAATATAAGTAAGCATGGTACCCAAAGACAACTTCAAGTGAAGACGCCAATCACGAGCATGGTGATATGCATGGACTCAGATACAAAAGATTCATGATGGTTCAAGTCTCCCTTATCAAGGGAACAAACATCCCCCCAAGAAAGAGGAACTCAGTGAATTCGAGGATGACTTCTTCGTGGTGGTTACTCCTGATGTTATTCCATTGATATCAAGGGAGATGGAAGGAGGGCAAGCCATGGTAGATGAGTTATGTGAAATCAACCTTGACATGGAGGAAGCGCCCAAGGCCATCTTCATTGGTGTGACATCTGGACCTGATTATCCATTTTAATTGTAAACCATGTAATTGATTGTGATATTACTTAAATGGTTTATTAATGGATAATCTGTTGTTTCTTGGATGTGTGAGTTTGTGGTTGGCTTTCTATACATCTGTTTGTGATCTGGGACCAAAGTGGAGTCCGGTTTGAGGATGCACAGTCGTCTTGGTTTGCGTGCCCGATCTTTCCTCTTTTCTTTCTTCCTTTTCTCCTTCTTGCACTCACGAGCTCACCACACACCCGTCTTCTTCCCCTTCACCCTACTCCACCCGTGCCACTACCATCCAGCGACCTGTGCCTCACCGTCATCTCCGACGCGATGGGCGGCTGGCGTGATACGCGAGGAGGAGGGGATAAGAGAGGCAGAGGCGCGTGGAAGAGGGGAGCCACGACACAAGGAGGAAGAGGGAGAGGAAGAACGGTGACGTGCAATCGAGGAGGTGGTGAGCCGCTCGTGTGTTCCGCCGGCACAAAGAGGTTCGTCGGAGTGCGGGAGGGTCGCCGGAGGGCTGAGCCAGGTACGCGACTCCTTTCCCTACCTCCGTTCAGCATTTCATTGACGATGGGTTAATTGCATGAAAATTGAGATAAATGCATGAATAATTGTGGAAAATTCATGGAATGAATGGGAATGTGATATATTGCATGAGAATATAGATATCATGCGGTTAGGATTTATATTTGTGGGGAAAATGTAATTTTGGGGTTGAAGGCTACAGTAGCCGTTCTTGAGCCCCTTCCCCTTATGATTTTCGTATGAACTGTGCCGTGGATGAAATCATAAATGGATTGAAGAGTTTTGAAGTAGACTCAATGGACTACGTCCTATGATTTTATGGAAATTTTTGATGTATGTTTGAGAGGTCCGATCAGGACTCCCACTTTGGGCGAATTCCACCGCTCGAAGCAGGGGTGTACCCTGTCTACGGGGAATTTGGTGTGCCGAATTTATTCGGTATGCCGAAATCTTAGCAGATTTAGCCAGATACCTGATATCGGCAGACCGAAAACACCAGGGATCTTCGGTATACCGATCTTTGCCCTAAACCTGGAATGCATAAATTGTGAATTTAAATGGAAGATAAATGGTTTTAATGGTATGTTGAAAATGTGTTAATGATGTTTTTCCCCATGTAGTGACATGGAGGAATGTGGGACCCAAATAAATAGATTTGGGTGTGATTTTGGGTTTTAATCCTATAAATGAATGAAAGGATGATTTTGTGTGGTTTTGGGCATGAGACCCAATTTATGATTTTAAGCATAGTTTTCATGGCTTGAGTTGGGACCCCCAGTGGAGGGTCAAGTGTTGCAAGGAAATAGAGTCCTGCAACGAAAAGAATGAAATGGAAAATGGTTTGAAAAGAAAGTTTAAAGAGTTTTGAAATGGAACACTAATAATGTGGTTGTCGAGCTTGATGTTGGCTTTATTAGCCATATCTTGATTTTGATGATAACAAAAGACTAATGTGCTTTATGAGAATATTTCATAATTCATATATGCAAAGAAGACCATTGAAGAACTCAGAAGATTCAAGCATAAAAAGGAAGACATTCGAAGAAGACAGAGACATAC
>JAMKQA010006955.1:0-41167 GCA_024699735.1 Posidonia australis
GCATCCGCCGGATAAGTGACTTACCACCTACAGCAAACACCATCCTTCTGTAACCTCAAAATGGGGGTATCTTGTCAACCCTGAGCATCGGTCTTGGTTGCCTTCGTCCCTCGACCTCGCTCAGGGAGGGGCATCTGTAGACACCCTGATTTTGAGGTAGCTCATTGATAAGGCTCCAATTGTTGCTTTGGATGTGACTGATCTTTGAACCAATCCCTAAACCTATAGCAAGCCTGTAGCCCAATTTAAAAACCAGACCAGTAGGGGAGAGCACCTAGCTAGCACACCAACCTAGCACACTTCCCTAGCACACATAGTTGGCGCACTTAGCTAGCGCACATCCCTAGCGCACAACACTGCGCAGGCTGCGGCTGCTGGCTTTCCGCCTTCCTTGGCTATTACCTTCAGCAGCGAATATGCCATGGAATTTTCCAGGCTCTTCGTCTGCGAGGCTCTCTGCATTCCCATGAGTTACCTTTGAGAGGTCCCTATAAAAGGACCCCCATAGGTAGCCCTAGAAAAAAAGAAAAATCCTAAGAGGTGAGAATCCTGAGTAGAAACCTAAAATCCAGCCATTTCTTGCTCTAAAGCCCAATCTCTGCACGAGTCTCTCCATCAGTCCAGTAGCTTATTTTCAATCCCTGGAGCACCCCCTTTTGTCCTAAAGCCTCCTGGGTTCATCCAAAGCAACAAGGATCTTCTTATTTCTGATATTACAAGAAGGAACATCTCGAGAGGTAGGCTTTCTATCTCCTCTTTATCTTCTAAATATCATTTCAGAAACTGGATAAAACATGCTTAAAACCTTACATGTGATCTGTTTTGTTCCATGTTTATGATGTTTTTATGATAACATGCTCGCACTCTATGCAAATAATCTCCATGCTAACCTATGTATATATTTCTAGCATGAAATTTGCATGAGTTGTTGTTTCCTTGCACATAGTATTTTGCCATGCACCATGTATGCCCTTGCACGTAGATGCATGCGTATGGTTATCATTTACACATGTTTTGATTCGTTTTATCCAGATCATGCTTGTTCTTAAGTATTTCACACGTTTTCATGCATGAACCCACCAACTTGCTTTGGTTTCAAATGCTTTGTTTACATGATGATTCTTGACCCCATGCACTCACATCATGTTTTCCAGTTTTTATCATAGCATAGGCCCTTTAGCACTTGCATAAATCCTCCTTGTATCTCTGCTGGGCGGGTTTTGGATCAGTTTACAGTCTGATCCAGACTCCCTGGGGCGCACCTCCCAGTCGCACCTAACCCGCGCACCAGTCTGGCGCACTCAGCAGGCGCGCCAGACTGGCCAGATATCAGAGCACTTGCATTTAGCACCATACTTGCATGGCTTTATCTTACAGTTTTGAGCTTGTTTCTTTCTGATTGATTCTCTGGTATGCCAGGATATCACCTGCATGTTTTCAGCTTTTAATCAGGTTGTTTTCCGCTTGTTTTCTTCGTTTTATTATTCAGTTCCAAGGTGACTCTAGTAGGTCGATCGCACCTTACTCCCTTGTGGAGAACCATGTGCATCGCCCGAGGATCTAGAGGCCTGGCTGAATCATGCTTTCCTCATCTAGTTCAATTAGGTGAGATCTTGTGTGAGGCTTCTAGCCCTTGAACTCAAGGTCATTGCACTGCATTTGCATTTCTAACCCTTTCAAGGCATGTTTTCCAAGTTTTCTCCAGAATGATTTCTACTGCATACTTTTCCAGAGTGCACCCTCTGATGTTTTGCTTTTCGTGGCTTTCTGTTTTTGCCTCTGCATACTTTACTGGCCCACCTAGACGCACATAGGTGGTGCTCCAGACTGACGCACCAGTCTGGCGCACCAAACAGGCACAGTAGCCTGTTTTCAGTAGCACACAACATGTTTTTTTATATGTTCTGCTTGCTTTCTCGACCCGATTTGCTTCTAGGTTTTCATCTGATTCTCTTCCTTGATGCATTAGGAAGGCACACCCATCTTTTCAGCAGTTTTCTTGCATTATAGATTGCATTTAGGCATATAGAAAGCAAGGATGATAAATTGCTCAAGATATTAGATCTTTGATCTTATATGCAATATTCTTGCATCAACTCTTGGCCCGGTACACGAGTGATTCTTCTGAGCATTAGGACACACCCCTACACATCATGCACCTATACTTTGGACACAAGCATTTGCATGGCATGGCATATCGCCCTCGGGCGTATAGCAAAAGGCTGAAAAATCGATATTTCATAAACAAAAGAGAAATCATTAGAAGACCGATTTATCGGGCATGCGAGGGTGCCTAACACCTTCCTCGTACGTAATAGGGATCCTTACTCGCATTTCTGGTTTGCGCAGCCCCTTTTTATTTGTTTGCATGATTTTTCATGTGTTTTATGGTTTTCCTCGTCTTCCATTCGAATAGACCAAGTGGCGACTCCTGCATTTTTGTATTTTTTCCCCTTTTCTTTTTGCCGTGGCTTTGCCACTTTTGGCACAAATAATATCACCTATTTGTGGCCACCCCCGACGGCATGGTTACACTTTACATTTGAGATTTTCCCATCCACGGTTCGTTCCAATGGAACGGATCCTAGTGTTCCTTTTACATTTGAATTTTCCCATCCACGGTTCGTTCTATTGTGGTAGCTGAGCTCTAACCCTCATTAGCCCCATTTATTTCATGGAAGCCCACTTAGGCCCACATAGGCCCATCAAACCCTAATTGAGCTTACTTGGGCCCACAAGACTTGTTTAGTCCCATTTAGCCTTTCTTTGGCCCATTCAATTCATTAAAGGTTCATTTAGCCCATTTAGGCCCATTTAGCCCATTTGGGCCCATGAGGGCCCACAAGGCACACATAGGTCCATTAAGCCCAATTGAGTCCACCTTTGCCCCAAAGCCCATGAATGCCCACCATGAATAATTCCTCCCTATATTGTTTCAACCCAACACCATATTCTTTTTTCCATCTTCATTTGCTAATGTTTTTCTACCAAAATATTCAAATATTACACTTTTTCTTCCTTCCCCATTGAATCCATTTTGTTCTGCCTTTAACTCCTCACGAATTCAGCCTAATCACTCTTCCTCACTGAGCTTAGCCCCAGCCTATTTCACCATTGATCCAGAGAGTCAACCCAGCATCTCCAGCCATCAGATCTGCCCTCGCCAGAGGCCTGGATCGCCGTCCATCTTGTCGGCGAGCAAGGGACAGTAGGGAGCAGCAGGGGGACAGTGTTTGTTAGTTGTTTAGGCTGTTACGAGTCTGGTTTAGGAGGTTAGAGGGTTATAGGCATTTTTGTTACACGGTTGGTCGTCTATTAGAAGTGGGTTGTTGGGTTTCCTCACCTATATAAGGTAGGGTACATGTAGAGTTTTGAAGGACTTTTTGGCGAGAAAGAGAGAGAACTCAGAGTGCTAATGAATTCCAGAGAGAAAGGAGACTCGCGGGAAGGAGAGGAGGAGAATTCAGACACTCCAGCGAGCTGAGAAGCAGCCTCGCGTCGTCAGGCCAGGTACGCTCTCCTCAGGCCTCTTTTAGTTTCGAATATAGCTTCCTTGAGTCCCCTCTTTCATTCTGGATTGTTTCCGAGCAATTCAGAGGTCTGAATTGCTCCCTGGAGCTCGCCGTCGCCGTCTTCCGGCGATGTAGGTGGGGGGAACAATACAGGGCATGACCTTCGCCCTCGAGCTTCCTCTCCTCCTCCTCTGGTCATCCTCGAGCTTCTCTGCTCCCTAGATCGCCGTTCCATCACCTCCAGACAGCTCCGCACGAGATCGCTAGAGAATACTCCCAGAGACGCCGTCGTTGGAGAAGATGACGTGATCTAGAGGAATAGTGCCAGCCTCCAGCCCCTCACGCTACCCCGGTCGTCAAGAAATGTCCCACGACATGCCCCCGAGCTCCTGGAGCCACCAACAGCGTGAATTGAGCCCCGGACCGCCTCCGCAACTACCGTCGCTAGAGTGCCATCGTGATTGATCAGAGAACCCGCTCGAGCAACCTATTTCACTGAGAATCGATAGGGAACACTCGACTCAACGTCCCGAAGCCTCTAGAAGCCCTGGATTGCCGCGCTGCAGCCCCAACAGACCTCCTTCTTCTCCGACGTCGTCGTCGGAGCACCTCGACGGTGAGGTAGGTGGGAGGCCCGTTCCCACCGTTAGCTACTCGATCCACTCCGATGGATCATCTCCCCTCACCTTCTTCTTGGCTCCCGTGAAGTCTGATCTTAGATCTGACCACGAGAAGGCCTTGTTTGCCCCCTCCGGCGGTCGGCGACGGCGAGCTCCGTCGCAGGCGATCGTCGTTTCTTTGTTTTTAAAAAACAATTTAAAACATTTTATTTGAATAAAATACAGAAACATTGTTTTTCTTTCAATCAGATCCTTTTGTCATTACGAATAGGTCCTTTTCTTACATGTAGGTCCTTCATCATTTTTTCATAAATCGTTTGACAATAGTTTTCACTGAAAATATTACATGTTTCACCCTTAACATTTAAGATAATGTTTTCTGAATTTAAAACTTTAATAAAAGCGCTCTAGAGTTTTTTAAATGTATTTTGCTTTAGGAAAATTGCATAAAACACCCTAGGTTTCTTTGGAATCTTTCTGAAAGTTATTTTTGCTGTGGAACTTGCATAGAAGCCCTTGTATTCTTTAAAATGTTCCAGAATGCATGTTTTTGCTGGTTAATTTGCATTTAAACCCCTAGACTTTGCAGAAACTTTCCAGAATATTCATTTCTTTGGTTTATTTGCATTAAAACCCTTGAACTTGTTTTTAAAACATTTCTTAAGCATGTTTTCTCTCGGTAAATTGCACTTTAACCCTCTGTCTTTAGTGGAATTCTTCTGGATGCTTTGTTCTCTTGGGTAATTTGCAGTTTAGCCCCTGTACTTCATTGATTTTACTCTGATTGCTTGTTTTCAGGGGTAAAATGACCATTTTGCCCCTAAAACTTCCTAGATCATTTCTGAGACAATTTTCTTGCATTTTTATCCTGATTTCCACTGAATTGTTTTAATTGCATGTTTAGGTAGTAAAATTGCATTTTAACCCCTAGGAAACTTCAATTTGACTAGGATTGCACATATTTGCACATTTGGCTCCAGATTTCTTCATAATTGCATAGAATGTTTTTTCCTATGTATTTTTGATGACTTGGGCTTCAGAACTTTAGTGTTCTTGGAATTTAGGCTTTTTGCACAAAACCCCCTGGAGTTTTCATATTTGCATTCACACTTGCATTTTGCATATCTTTTCACATCTTTCCGCACAAGTTTTCTTGTCTTTTCTGCTTGGCTTTGCACACGCTTTTCCTAGCTCGTTTCTAGCTTTGTTTTTTCGCTGTTTCCCGAATTTTCCCCCGGTTTTCGCCTTTAGATTTGTTTTGGTTTTCCATAGCCCGAGGGCGTACAGTAAAAGGCTTGTCGAAGCTGACATGGTCCCGAAATGAGGATTATTTTTCCATTTATTGATTTTCTTGGATTTATCCGAATTTTCGTTGTTTTGCGAGATGCTTTCCGAGAATTTCAGGATTTTCCTTATTTCTCAAGGGCGTACAGTAAAGCGACATTCTCAATGCTTACATTTGTCCCTCGGATTAACTTTTTCCCTTTATTTCACTTCTTTACTTTGATTTGGCATGTTTTTAGTCATCTTCATGCATGAGCGTATAGAATAAGCAAGCATACATCCATAGACCATTGACAGTAGGAAACCTAAAAAGACCGAGTTTTCGCGGGCGAATGGGAGTGCCTAACACTTCTCCATGCGTAACCGAAATCCTTAACCTTTCTCTGGCCAGCATTCATTTGTGCATTGTCCATTAGTCACGGAGCACACACATACATTCTACATCTTGTTTACTTCCCAATTTTTATGGTGTTTTTGGTTTTCCTCGTCTTGCCATTAAAAGACTAGGTGGCGACTCCTTTCCTTATCCTTTTGTCTTCCCTTGGTGTTTCCGGGTCTTATCTCTTCTTCCAGATTCACCATTTTCGCCGTGACTGTATCGGATCTCCTCGTGTGTTTCCACACAATGAGTAGTTGGAGAGCCTCGCAAGAGTTCCACCAGCATGGTCACATAGGGCGACCCCTACTCCTTTACCTATCTGTAACCCAACATTCCATGGGAGCAGTATTGGGCCAGCATGATGAATCTGGCCGCAAGGAAAGAGCGATATATTATCTGAGTAAGAAGTTTAATGATTGCGAGGCTAGATACACTACCATAGAGAAGGTCTGCTTATCTCTAGTCTGGGCAGCTCAACGCCTAAGGCATTATATGATGACATACCTAGTCCTTCTTCTTTGTCGCCATGACCCTATGATGTATTTGCTCCAGAAATCGACGCTTGTACGACGATATGTTAAATGGCAGGTGTTGTTGTCCCAATATGACATCACCTTCATCACACAAAAGTCCATAAAGGGACAAGCAATGGCAGACCATCTAGCTGAGCTACCTATACCAGAGTACTGACCTTTGAGAAACCAATTTCCAGATGAGGATGTGCTGTTCGGTGAGGATGATGATGATGAATTGAAGATGGCTGAGGGGAAGGATCAATGGCGCTTGTACTTTGATGATGCAGTCAACAAGAATGGAATGGGCATCGATGCCATATTGGTAGCCCCCTAGGGCCAGATGACTCCTTATGCAAGGAAATTAAATTTCAAATGCACAAATAACGAAGCTGAATATGAGGCATGCATATTGGGACTTTAGATGGCCTTGGAGCATGGTGTTCGCAAGTTACTTGTGCGTGGTGATGCCATATTGGTTATCGCATAGGTCAACGGTGACTGGAAGACCAAGGATCAAAAGCTCATCCAATACTATGCCCATCTTATGAAGCTTGTGGCAGAATTCCAGGAGGTTCATTTTTCTTTCATGAATAGGGCCAAGAATGCCTACGCAGATGCTTTGGCAACCTTAGCATCTTGGCTCTCGATACCAAAAGACCATGCAGTAGATGTGTCAGTTACATGTATGGATCAACCAACACACTACATGAGCATAGAAGAAGCAGACCCATAGGAAGAGCTCCTATGGTACCATGACATTAAGGTTCTTCTGGAAACCAGGAATCTCCCTCCTCAGGTGTCAGCAACAGAAGCAAGGACTTTGAAACGCTTGGCATCCAGCTATGTACTTGGGGCTAGTCATTTGTATCGGAGATCCTATAACCAAATGCTCTTGAGATGCTTAGATAATAAGGAGGCCGATGCCATTATGTTACAAGTCCATGCTGGGAAATGCGGGCCACACATGAATGGAGTTCTGTTAGCCAAGAAGATCATGCTGCAAGGCTATTATTGGTCGACCTTGGAGGCAGATTGCTGTTAGTTTGTGCGAAGGTGTCACGCCTGCCAGATCCACAGGAATCAAATCCATGCTCCTCCTCAACAACTTCACAGCATGTCGTCACCATGGCCTTTCTCCACTTGGGGAATTGACGTTGTCGGTGACATTCATCCGGCGGCATCTAATGGGCATCATTTCATTCTAGTGGCCATTGATTACTTCACAAAGTGGGTTGAGGCAGCATCATACAAGACAGTTACTGCTGTAGTAATAGAGAAGTTCTTGAAGAATAACATCATATCCTGGTATTGGGTCCCACAAGCAATAATATCAGATAATGGGAAGAACTTTATAGCCAAGAGGGTCGAAGATTATTTACAGAATTTCCACATTAAGCATCACCTATCTTCACCTTATCGTCCCCAGATGAATGGAGCGGTTCAGTCAGCCAACAAGAACATTACCAAGATAGTAAAGAAGATGGCAGAGACTCACAAGGATTGACATGAAAAGCTTCCCTATGCATTGTCGGCATATCAAACTTCTATCCAGACATCCATTGGCGCCACACCTTTTTCTTTAGTGTATAGCATGGAGGTTGTGCTACTGATTTAGGTAGAAATCCCTTCTTTGAGGATCTTGAGAAAAGCTAAACTAGAAGAGGCTGAATGGTTAGGCGATCACTTCGCGCAGTTGAATTTGATAGATGAACATCGACTGCAGGCCCTACACCATGCCCATTGTTATCAAAGAAGGATGTCAAGATCCTATTAGAAGAAAGTCCGTCCTAGGGACTTTACGCCCGGAGACTTGGCCGTACGAGCCATCCATCTCCCTGACTCCCATGGCAAATTAAGACCTAATTGGCGTGGCGCCTGTGTCATCAAACGAGTATTTCCCGGGGGAGCAGTAATCCTCGACGACATGGACCACATTGAGCAGTCAGAGCCGGTCAATTCGTGTTACTTAAAGAAGTACTACCAATGATGGAGAGCCGCATCCTTACCTTGCAAAGCACTCAAGCTGCATTCACTCATGTTTTATTCGTTTTACTCACACATTTTTGCTTTTTTCTCAAACTCATGCTTATTTTTCCCTTTGCACTTGTTACACATGCATTGCTTCAAAAAGCACAAAAAAAAATGCATCCATGCATAAGTGCATCCGCATCAAAGCCCAATGATGAAAACTGGAATAGCTAGCTTGTTTTAGAAGGGTCTATACCTCTTCAATTGACACTACCTAGACCTTCTAGCAGGCGAGGGAGCCACCACCCAACCTTTGTCAAGCGATATGTCCAAACTCCCCTTGGGACTTATACCTCCAGAGGGAGATAAAATGTTAGGGGCGAGCATGAGTGTGAGCCAAATTGAAAAAAACAAACACATCCACAAGGGTACAAAAGAAAAAGGAGACAGAAGTCGAAGACAGAAGCTAGCCTAAATTGAGAGAGGCAAGTAGGTCAGCCCTACCCCCATCACATACCTTGGGGAGGAGTTGAAGCAAGCATCCAAACAATCCAAATGACCAAAGGGACTAGCCAGCCCTCACATACAATTCCTACAGTTTCCTTCAAATCCGGATTCCCATTATCCCCAAACAAGGGTTAGAGTGAGCCTACAAGCTTAAGAGGGAGAAAAGAAATGAATCAAAAGTTAAAAAGTAGGTTAAGTCCCCAAGAGTTTGGCACGGAGCCTAACCTACTGAATTACCCATTCTGGAGAGCCACCAATAGCCTAGAAGTCTAGGTAGTGTCTTGTGAATCGAGGTCTTCTCCTCTTCTCATAACAGGCATTATTAGCATTCCACTCAGTTCTGAGGGTGATATAATATGACACTACCATTCCTGCATTCATTATCATTCATTCACTTTGCAAGGTCGTGCTAGGTCTTAAGCTAGGGGCATGTCAACTGCACTTTGGCTAAAAATCTAGCAGAGGTTGCTATACACCAGGGGCATGCCAACTGCCTTTGTGGTGATAACCTCCCTTGTCAACTAGAGGCATGTCAGCTGCCTATTGGTTGACCTACTTCGGGACAGTATCTTCATTTAGGACACGCTGACCACTTTGTTGCTCAAGCCCAAGAACGAACACACTAGCAACCCTATCCCTCCAAGATCAAAACAGGATCTCTGGTAAATCCAAGAGAGATGAATCGCAAAGCATGACGATTCATGGCGGAGTATTGGGGGGTTATAACCACAACTTTCGACCTTAGTCTTGTTTCGGCAGAATTAGCATGATCCTTTCCATGTCTTGTACAAAGCTTCAGAGTAATCATCCCAGCTGTGTAAACAGTATTGCCGATATGTACTGTAGTCCTCTTCGGGCTAAGTGGAATGGTTGATCCCTTCCATACTCAATGTCAGCTTTGTCATTAAACAATCCCAGCCACCAGGGTTTGATGGTCGTTTCTCACTATTTTGATACTTGACCTGGTTTGGTTGGTGGCATGGATCTCTTTTCGAGGCTTGGTGCCCGAGTCAAGCTGCTTAATAGCCTGTAGTTTGGATTGCTATGTACTGATGGTCATTGAATGGTTTCCACAACCTTGGATTACTCATCCTTATTTTCAAAGCATTTATACAGTACTTTCTATCTGCATCAGATTGTATGGAGCAAAGCCCTTTGTCTAATTGAAAGCAAATATTTTGATGATGTTCCGCAGGAGTTTAGTTTCTAGTTTCGAAGTGGCCTGAGTCAAGGAAAAGCCGAGGCTTCCTTGATCGAGTATGGGCTTCCCCACGATGGTTGTGCTGGCACGTTGCTCAGATGTTCTCCAGATGTGGATAGGGAAATTGACGGACAGTGATCGTGACAAGTTGCGAACTTGGGGTATCCAATTCAAAGTTCTTGGACATTGCGAATGTGGAGGTTTCTCGATATCTTTTGTGTGCAACTACTCGTTTCTGGATGCCCGCTACCCATGTGTTCCACTTCGAAAGAATCGAATTGACTCCCACTTTGGAGGAAGTTCACCAGATCTATTACTTGCATAAGCTTATGGGGCCTACTGTGTTTATGCGACAAGATGGATACTCCTCAGTATTGAGTGAACTGACTGGCCTATCAACCGACGACTGTAGTCGTCAACTCATCTGTACTGATGGGCCAACTCCAATGTTACAATTGGCATGCTTTGACAAGGTGGTCGAGATGCGCACTTCCCTGGGTGATGAGCTATGGTTGAGAGGTTTTGTGGTCCGTTTCTTAGGCGTGCTAGTTTTCAGCCACGATCGGATCATTGTGAACATCGAGGTTGTAGAGATCGCTTAGGTAGTGGTAACTCGTCAAATAGACTTGGCTCCAGTTATCCTGGTAGAGACTTACTGGGCCCTAGACCAGTCAATACACCGTTGTTGATATTTCTATGGTTGCGGAGCTTTTGTACAAGTGTGGTTGGCCGCTCATCTGGTGTGGAGATCTTACACCCTCAACGGTCAGCCGTCCAATCTTATTGTCAATGCGGTCATGCTTGCACCCTCACATCAGTTCACAAGGAGTATGAGTGGTTGGAATGCTTGACAGAAGACAAGGTGACCTGGCGCATCATTCCTTCGGTAACTCATAATTTCGAGGCTTTCTTCAATACTGCGGATATGCAGCTTGTCATCCTACCAGGGCTGACCGGTGGTGTTGAGTATCATCCAATTCGGATGATGCGGTAATTCGGATACCAACAGGATTCCTTCGTTCAAGGGATCATGCCAGCTCGCTTTCGGGAGTACCCTCTGAGCACTTATGCCATGACTAAGGAGCTATCACGCCTGTTAAATGGCTCCATTCTATCAGACAGCCTCACAGTCATAAAAGAGAAGGGTTGTTCAGTTGATTATGAAGTCGAAATTGAAGAAACCTGGCCGATCTGTGGAGCACCTCCAAGTCATACATTGTTTGCCAAAGCCAGAGGCTCTAAGAGGTTCAGAGATGATGCAGAGTCTTGATATTAGTGCTGCATTATTTGTTGAACAGTATAATCACTGCATTGTATTTGATTACTATAGTTGGGTCATTGAAACACTGGTATCAGTTTGATTGGATGCTTATGGTTGAATTGATGCTAGAATTGTCATGACTGTGACATGTGCTTGGCTGGTTCAAACATCTGACTTCTTTTCCTGTCGACGTGGCACTGGGGTGTACCCAACAAATAACCGAGAATGTTATTTTAGTTTGGCACCAAAGCCTGGACGAACAAAGCCATCATAGCCTTTTGTACCGGGTAGGAGGGATCCCAGTATCCCATCCCAGGTTCGATCCGGAAAGAGGAATCTTAGTGCCACCCGTTTGCCTTTGAATTCTGACCCTGACCAGTGGATTCAAGGCCCCCTTTTCCATCTTTTTCTAGACTATCGGACGAAGTCGAGATTGTCCCATCCCAGATTCTATCCAGACGGACGAATCTCGGTGCCACCCTTGGCCTTTCAATTTTGACCCTGACCAGTGGATTCAAGGCCCCCCTTTTCCATCTTCTTCTAGACTACCGAACGGAGTCTAGATTGTCCCATCCCAGATTCGATCCAGACGGACGAATCTCGGTGCCACCCCTCGCCTTTGAATCGCGACCCTGATAGGGGAATTCAAGGCCCCCTTTTCCATCTTCTTCTAGACTACCGGACAGAGTCTAGATTGTCCCATCCTAGATTCTATCCGGACCGACGAATCTCGGTGCCAACCTTTGCTTTTGAATTCCGACCCTTACCGGTGGATTCAAGGCCCCCCTTTTTCCATCTTCTTCTAGAGTACCGGACGGAGTTTAGATGGTCCCATCCCAGATTCTATCCAAACGGACGAATCTTAGTGCCACCCTTTTGCCTTTGAATTCTGACCCTGACTGGTGGATTCAAGGCCCACTTTTCCATCTTCTTCTAGACTACCAGATGGAGTATAGATTGTCCCATCCCAGATTCTATCCGAACGGACGAATCTCGGTGCCACCCTTTGCCTTTGAATTCCAACCCTGA
The DNA here is from genome assembly GCA_024699735.1 of Posidonia australis. NCBI lineage: Eukaryota > Viridiplantae > Streptophyta > Magnoliopsida > Alismatales > Posidoniaceae > Posidonia > Posidonia australis. The sequence continues at coordinate 12,277 of JAMKQA010006955.1, forward strand.
CCGGCGGATTCAAGGCCCTCTTTTCCATCTTCTTCTAGACTACTAGACAAAGACTAGATTGTCCCATCCCAGATTCTATCTGGATGGACGAACCCTAGTGCCACCCTTTGCCTTTGAATTCCAACCCTGACTGGCGAATTCAAGGCCCCCTTTTCCATCTTCTTCTAGACTACCAGACGGAGTCTAGATTGTCCCATCCTAGATTCTATCCGAATGGATGAATCTCGGTGCCACCCTTTGCCTTTGAATTCTGACTCTAACTGGCAAATTCAAGGCCCCCTTTTCCATCTTCTTCTAGACTACAGGATGGAGTCTAGAATGTCCCATCCTAGATTCTAATTAGACAGACGAATCTCGGTGACACCCTTTGCCTTTGAATTCCGACCCTGACGAATTTCAACCCTGACCAGCGAATTCAAGGCACCTTTTTCCATCTTCTTCTAGACTGACAGACGGAGTCTAGATTGTCCCATCCCAGATTCTATCTGGACCGACGAATCTCGGTGCCACCCTTTGCCTTTGAATTCTGACCCTGATCGGTGGATTCAAGGCCCCCTTTTCCATCTTCTTCTAGACTACCGGACAGAGTCTTGATTGTCCTATCCCAGATTCTATCCAGACAGACGAATCTCAGTGCCACCCTTTGCCTTTGAATTCCAACCCTGACCAACTGATTCAAGGCCCCCTTTTCCATCTTCTTCTAGACTACCGAACAGAGTCTAGATTGTACCATACCTGATTCTATCCAAACGAACGAATCTCGGTGCCACCCTTTGCCTTTGAATTCTGACCCTGACCGGCGGATTCAAGGCACCCTTTTCCATCTTTTTCTAGACTACCGGACGGAGTCTAGATTGTCCCATCCCAGATTCTATCTGATGGACGAATCTCGATGCCACCCTTTGCCTTTGAATTCTGACCCTGACCAGTGGATTCAAGGCCCCCTTTTCCATCTTCTTCAAGACTACCGAACGGAGTCTAGATTGTCCCATCCTAGATTCTATCTAGACGGACGAATCTCGATGCCACCCTTTGCCTTTGAATTTCGACCCTGACTGGCGGATTCAAGGCCCCCTTTTCCATCTTCTTCTAGACTACCGAACGGAGTCTAGATTGTCCCATCCCAGGTTTGATCCAGACGGACGAATCTCAGTGCCACCCCTTGCCTTTTAATTCCAACCCTGACTGGCGGATTCAATGCCCTTTTCTATCTTCTTCTATACTACCAGACGGAGTCTGGATTGTCCCATCCTAGGTTCGATCCAGACGAACGAATCTTGGTGCCACCCCTTTTGTTTTTGAGTTCCACTTTGAACAGATGGAATCAGAGCAGTCTATCTTCCTCTTTTCCTTGTGTAGATAACCCAAACTATCTTGTTGGTAGGTTTGTCAACTTATCACACCTTATTCCTCAGTTTGCAAGTCTTATAGTCTTACCTAATGGCCCTTTCCTCAAGCTGATACCCCCAAACTATCCGGTTGACAACCGTCATCTTGTCAGGAGTGGGTTGATACCCAAAACTATCCGACTAACAACCGTAATCTTGTCAGGAGTGGGCTGGTACCCCCTAAATTATCCGGTTGACATCAATCATTAGTCTTTCTTCAGTCGGCGAGTCTGATGTCTTGCCGTGCATCCTTTCAGGTTGAAAAGTCTATCATTTGCCAGGTTCCCTTGTCGTGCGACGAGCCCAGCAGTCTTGGCATCCCTTGGTATGAGTCTGGAAATGCCTCGCGCTCCACTTCGTGAGCAGGCAGGTTAACTGCTCGTCGCTAGCATCATCCTTTGCATTAGCATCCCTCTCTAATTTAACCAAAAAAATTATGCTTTCAGAGATGTTTCAGTAAAGTCTAGGGGTATAAAAGCAAATAAACCAAAGAAATGTGTATTTTGGAAGGTTTCAGAAGAATACAAGGGTTAAAGTGCAATTTTCACAGAGAAATGTACATCCAGAAAACTTTCAAGAAAACTTAGGGTCTTTTATGTAAAAATGTTGAATTAAATGCATTGAAAGAAAACTTAAGGGCTTTTGCTAACGTTTAATGCCTAGAAAACATTATTTTAAATGTTTAGGGGGGGAATTGCAATATTTTCAGTGAAAGCTTTATTCGAATGATTTATGAAAAATGAATGGAGGACCTATTTGTAATAAAAGGACCTATGTGTAATACAAAAAGGATCTAAATGTAAAGAAACATAGTTTCAAAAGTTTATTAAAATAAATGTTTTTTATTTCTTTTTTAAAGTAAAGAGGATCGACGGCCATCGGCGACGGGGCTCGCTGCCGCCGACCGCTAGTGGAGACCATCAAAGGCCATCTTATGGTCTGATCTGAGAAGGAGAGAGAGGTTGATCCAATGGAGTGGATCGGGTGCTCAACAGTGGGAATGGTCCACTGACCTCCCTCACCGTCGAGCTCTCCAGCGACGGCGTTGGAGAAGAAGGAGACCACTGGAGGCAGCAGCGTGACACTTCTGAGGTCTAGGAAGCTCAGGAAAGCAATGAGGAAGAGTTTCCCCCCCTTTCACAGTGAAATCAGTTGCTCGAGCGGGTTCCCCGATCAAACTCGACAGCGTTCCGGCGACGGTGGTTGTAAAGGAGGTCCGGAGCTCAATCCGCGCTGCTGGTGGCTTTGGAAGCTCGATGGCACGCCGTGGGACATTCTTGGGGTCTTAAAGAAGCGCGGCGAGGTTGGAGGCACGTGATCGGAGGTGGCTCGCGGTCTTCTTCTCCAGCGACGACGGGGTCCAGCGTCTCCGGCGACCTTCTAGTGAGGGTTGAACAGTGGCTTGGAACGGCACGCTAAGGAGTGGTGGAGTAGGAGGGAGTTCCAGGGAGGAGGATGGAATACCTTGGGGGCTAGGGTCATGCCCTGTACTAGCCCCCCCACCTGGGTCACCGGAAAACGACTCCGGCAAGGCCTGGGGGGTGATTCCAACTGCTGGAGGCTACTGGACTTGCGGGAAACGACTCGGGAAGACTCAGGGGATCCTAGGAAACTAAAATTGAAAGCAAGAGAGGCTGAAAGAAGGCGTACTTGGTTTGGTAGTGGGATTTCTCCCATGCAGCTCGTCGGAGGATGCCGGAATCGCCTCTCCTCCTCCACTGGGAACTCCTCTCTCTCCCAAGAGCTCTCTCTCGCATCCTCGTTTTCTCTCAGATCACCAGGAGCCCTATTTATAGCCTAGGAAGTCCATAACAACCATAACAAACCCGTAACCTCCCACTCCAACCAACCAAAACCATCTAACAACCTCTTAACCACCTAACTAATCACTAACAAAACCAACTAATCACTAACCAACTCTAACAAACCTAAGGATGTTGAGAAAGTGGGCTTAAATGGGCTTAGGTGGGCCTAATGGGCTTTCATTGGCCTTCATGGGCTTAATGGGTGTAAGTGGGCTTTCATAGGCCTTGGTGGGATTAAATGGGCTTTGGTGGGCTTAAGCGGGCCTTGGTGAATTAAATGGGCCTTGGTAGACTAAATGAGATTTCATGGCCTTAAGAGGCCTAATAGGCCTATGTGGGCCTAAAGTAGGCTCTCATGGGTCCAAATGAATTAAATGGGCTCACATGGGCTTAGAATGGGTTGTGATGGACCTAAATAGGTCTTATGGGCCCAAGTGGGCTTAAGTGGGCCTCAAGGAATTAAATGGGCCTTCAATGAGTTAAATGGGCTTTCAATGAGTTAAATGGGCCAAGGTGGGCTAAATTGGGTTTTGTGGGCATTGAATGGATTCAAGTAGGGTTAGAGCTCATTGGTGATTGAAAACATAGCCACCACACTTTCAACCTGCAAAATTGGGGTGTCTACACCCATTCAGTCACTTTTTGTGATTGGTTTGTGGTTTTCCTCGTCTTTCCCTTATAAGACTGGGTGGCGACTCGATTTCCTTTCCGTTTCCATCCCATCTCGCGCCCTCGCCATCATGGCATGGCTGTGGCCTCCTCCCTCTAGCGCGACCTCATGCCAGATGGCCCCTGGGCTCGGGCACGGTCACACATACCATCATGCACATCCATCCAATCTTGTCATTGAATTCATGTTAGCATGTTCAGAGCATGATCTAGGCTTAGCAAGCATTCATTCAGCATTTAGCAAGCGACTTAGACTAGAAAGTCCGAGTTTCTCAGGCGTACGAGGGTGCCTAACACCTTCCTCATGCGTAATAAGAATCCTTACCCATTTTCTAGTTAACAGACATCTGGCCTTCGCATTTGCATCTCATGTATTCGGTCTTTTGTGGTTTTCCTCATCTTTCCCTTAAATGACTAGGTAGCGACTCCTTTTCTTTTTCGTTTTATCCTATCTTGTGCCTTCGCCATCTTGGCATGGCTGTGATCTCCTCCCTCTGGCGCGACTCCGCGTCGAACCCCCGGGTTGGCATGGTCACAGAGCTGGCGACTCCACTAGGGAAACCAGATTTCGGCTTTCAGGTTAGTCTTTTTTGCTTTCTTTGGCTTCACATGTTTGTTTATTTGCTTTGTTGGTGATTGTTTGCTTACTTAGCATGCCTTTCGTACTTTCTTTCACACATTTGCTCTGTCACTACATGCACATGCTATATATCTTGCCTTTTGATGTGATGGATGCTTTCTTTTCACAATCATGACGTCACGACACTTGCACATGCCATGATCATGCCTTTTGCTTGTTGTTTGCTTGCTTGCTTGCCATACTTGTGTGTTTTCTTCCCCTTTCACACTTCACATGCCTAGGAGAGTAGAAACATGTTTGTTTCCCCGCTTCTGGTTAAAATAAAACACACAAACTTAGAGAACAATTAATAAGGCAAAACTAGAGACCAAATCGAACTCTTCCCCTTGGTTAATAAAATGTAAGTAAAAAACACAAAAGCATATTGCATGATTAATCATATAGGGCATGCATCTTCTCTCCTGAGTTCACCTACAGTCCATGAAGGACAATTCTAGTAGCCCGTTCTATAGCTTTGGCATAGGACATGTTGCTAGTTTGGCCCCCCTTGTATGGGGTCGTGTTGGTGCTAGTAGAGGGTACAACTCCATGCTATTGGAGGAGACGAGGCCACCAACGCACCACTCATTCACCGCCTACGCTTTGGCCAGGATTTAGAGCGCAAACCTTTACTTTCTAGCCTGAGTCGGAGACCTATTTACCCATGTGTGATCGCAGAGTAGACGACCTCTTAGGAAACACTTAGTTGGTGAGAGAGAGCATGTTACTTGCATTCATATGCATGAGTGCCATTCATGCCACCCTAATAACATTGCATCTGTGTCTTGTTTTACTCACATCATGTTACCCTAAATCCTATTGCTCTTTTTCAGGTTGTTGTGCGAGTTCCTCTATCGGAGCTCGAGGGTTCTCGTTCTCTGTTTCCCCTTTGGTGATAGATCTTGATCATCCTTTCCCGAGCTACCCATCACCTTCAACGATAGTTCGTCCTAGGGTCAATCCTTTGTCTTGTCGTCGCAGTTCGATTCTCACTCGTTCCCGTTCCGCCATGACCCAACACTTTGGTGAGCCTTTGACTTCTACTACTCTGGAGATAACTGCCGCCTCGGTCCCCCCTTTGACAGTGACCTCTTCCGCCTCTGTCACTCTTCCCGACAACCATTCCCTGATGATCAAGAATCCCTCAGGTATCGGAAACTGGCAAGCTCACACCACTGCAGAGCCGGTCATCGAGGCCATCGCTGTGAAGGCCGTGTGCATTTTGGAGACCCCACCCCTGATTTATCCCTTGGTCAAATCTGTCACTTTTGACACCCAACCGTTTGCAGTGACACCTTTGATAGGATCTCTTTTCACCGGACACCCAGCCGTTTGCCGTTTGCGGGTTCAAGGGTCCCTCTATTGCCTCCCCTTGCATGTCATGATGCACCCATTACACTGCCTCCTCAACCATCGTCCCAACTCCTCGCAGCATCGACGATGGCAGGACTGACTCCACTTGCAGCACCCTAACTAGTCACTGCACAACATACCTCCTATGCACCTCGTGGCCAGTCTCTAGACATGGCAGGGGCGTAGCACCCTCAAGCGTTATTCCCTAGATCTATCCCGGGACCACAGCCGCACCACGCTCCCACTGCACCTCACTTAGTTCATCATACATCTCCCTCTCACTCCTTGCATCAGAACCATGTTTCCGCATATCCCCCACAACACTTTACACCGGCACGCGAGTACATTGGCCATCGTGCACTGACACCAGCAGACGCAGTGTGGATCCGGAGGAGCACGGTGCGACCCATACAGCATATGTAGGACTCATCCTGGTTGCACCACTCTCAACGATAGCAACCTCGAACGCCCTCCACGCTACGGTGGGCGATCTCGAAAAAGCACTTCGACAAGTGCAGGGAGGAGACTGCCAGTCTTACCAATTCTAGGACCTCTGCTACTTTCAAGAGGCAACTCTCCCACCGAACTTCTAAGTACCAGATTTTGAGAAATACGATGGTAAGGGCTGTCTTATTTCACATCTGAGGGCGTACTATAGAGATCTCGCACAGCTTCAGGCTGACGAGAGGTTGTTAATCTAGCTTTTCCAGAAAAGTCTGACCGACCCTGCGCTGAAGTAGTTCACATCCCTAGACATCGCTCGGATCAAGACTTGGAAAGACCACAGCCAGGCATTCTTAGATCAGTACTCCTTCAATTTCAACTTGGTCCCTAAGCACGAGGACCCTGTCGCCATCAAGTAGAAACCCCAAGAGCTATTTGGAGAGTGTGTCGGACGTTGGCGTGCTCTTGCCTCACAAGTTCGAGATAAACCCTCGGATGAGGAATCTATCGAGATGGTTATCCATGGGGCACAGCCACCTATCGGGGCTCTACTTAGCATACAACCTATCACCATATTTGCATCGTTGATCCGAGCTGGTACTCGTGTGGAAAGCTCACTACGTAGTGGTAGTTTCCCCGCACTCACCGTATTCGCCAAGTAGGCCACATCTCCCACTTCCGCCTTGGGAACAAGAAGCAGCAACAACAACAACAAAAGCACGAGCAACAACTCCAACAAAAGGAGAGACCCTCCCTAGAACGCCATCACATACATCAAGTCCCCAGTAGTGCTTGTCAATGCATGACATCCAGTTCAACAGCAGTTAGTTAGTACACCCAGGCGTAGAGCACCACACACCTCCCGCATCACCACCATGGTTGAGCCAGTATACCCCGTTGTACTGGCAAGGCAAGGACAGTACTAGGGACAAGCAGGACCATGCCACCCAGCATGCCACTTCAAGTCTTTGGTCGAGCCCTTAAGCGTCGTCCTCCCTAAGGTACAGTCGTTCATGAAGTTTCCAGGGATTCACTCATCACCGCATCCATTGCCGAGGTGGTACAAAGCAGATCTATTTTGCAGTTTCCATTGCACCGTGTGGCATGCGATGGATAATTGCCTCTCGCTCCGGGATGCTATTCAAGACTTGATCAACCACAAGGTCATTGTCACACACACCCAGCAGGTAAAGTCGGCACCCACACAGGCACAAGCATCTGCATCCGTCCCTGACCCCTCTAGCATTGTTAGTCAGTCTCTCCCCGAGCACGGCCATCCAGGCGCACCAGGGACCTCTGGAATCCATGCTATCTTTCCCGCCCGATCCATCTTTACTGTGCTGGACCCTTCAGATTTGATCCATGATTCTTCTGCTCTGTTCCCACTATCCTTGTATCGCTCCTTTCTTGAGGGTTTGATCTCTACAGTGAACATGATCCAACTCACCACTAAACTGGGGTATCCAACAACCTCGTCAGCACAGTCACCCTCACTTGTTACCTCAGTAACCTAGCAAGCTCACTCACCCTTGCCAACTACCACACAGGCCCCGAAAGTATTGCCAACTGTATTCCCCCTCTTGGGCCCTCTTGTTTTAGATGTCCAGCCGGCTACGGCTAGTTCTATTTTAGGCCCCACTCTCGTTCCTCTCCTGCCTTCTGACCCATCTTTTGATGAGTCTTCGGCGATGCAGGCTCAATACCTGAGAGCTTTGGCCTCGAGGCTTGAGCACATGGCTCTTTCCCTCGATCTTGTTGGGGTTCCACCTCCTTTGACCCTTGAGGTTCCAGTGCAAACCACTATAGTATTGCAAGCTCATCCCATTGCACCATCACCCATACCATCACCCATACCATCACCCCAGCTTCACACTGCTCCAGCGATGGGGACGTTATCTCTGCCTCTTGCACCACAACTGCACTTTTCACAACATGCATCACAGTCATTTAAGGACCGACCCATTAGTTGTGTGAGAATACAACACTACTCAAGCCCGTCGCCTGGAGTTGTACCGGTGCCACAGCTGTTGCTCTCACGTTCAACATCACATACACCACAACATACTCATTGTCCACCTCAGCATTAGGTTCAGGTCGCAACACATAGGTCGCAACATACTCATTGTCCAGTGTATCACGTCGCGTGGGCTCGGCAAGGACAGCAACCTAAGCAGAAACAAGGCCGTCGCGCTGAAAGTGACTACACTCCACTGAGTGAGCCGCTGAGTGCTATTTTCCCTCAGTTTGTGTCGCTTTTGAGACTCCCCGATCCGCGTCCCCTACCAGTTTCACCTCCTCTATGGTATGATGCGAGCGTATATTGCGATTATCATCGAGCCTCGGGGCACTCAACTGATGGTTGCCACACTCTGCAGGATGTCATTAAGACTTTAATCGACAATGGGACCATTGTCGTTGGCATGCAAGGGATGGCACCCACACCTATATCTACACCCTCACAAGCATCTAGTTCTACATGCACTACACCACACACCACTGTTGAGCCGACACGTCACACTGTGTCAGCTCAGCAAGGGCAGCAACAACGGCAAAGGCGACCTCACTGTAAGGAATGCGACTTCACCCTACTCAGGGAATCATTGAGCGACATCCTTCCTAAAGTTGCACCATTCCTGCAGCTACCGGAGATCTGTCCACCATCAGACTCGCTTCCTAAATGGTATAGGGCGAGCTTGTTCTGCCAATTCCATCGCACTGGTGGACATTCGACGAACAGATGTTGTGCTCTCTGGAATGCTGTCTAGGACTTGATTGATGATGGAGACATTGTCATCAACCCATACGAGGTAGCTCACACAGGCACCTAAACCCACGCCCTCATATGCACGTGCACACCCTAGAATAGCTGACCCCACCTTGTCTGAGCCAGCAAGCTCCGAGGATGCTGGAACTTCAAGGGTTCATCCTCTCTCCCTCAGTTCTTTCCAAGAGAATCCATTGGGTCTCATCAGCCTTGTTCATCGTCCTGCCTCTTCCGTAGTTCTATCCGGCAACACTTGTGTGTGCCACTCTCATTCTTGTTCTTACACGAGAGGCCTAGCAAGAGTTTGCTAGTTTGTCGTGAACCTATTTGATCCAACACATATAAATACCCTGGATCTGGTGGGAAACAGCCATCATGGCGAAAAGGTTAGTGTCTTAGCCCCGTCCCACCAGACTGTCCACTTTGACCCCAAGCCTTTAGATGTTCTATTTTGGGTTAATCGGTTTGAGCCGGTTAACTTCATCCCTGAATTTGAACATGGCAGTTACCCACATGTTCGTAGCAATCCTTCCAAGATGGTCGAGAATATATGTCACCATTGGGAATATGAGAAAGGGACACCTCTCTAGGAGTACGGTTAGGGATCGCCAAGCCTGTTGTCGTGGAGTAGAGGAGAAAGTGAGAAATACTTAGTTTCGAACAACTGCAACACTCTTGGCGCTTGCTGCAATCGAGGTAGAATTCCCCTCCTACCTTCACTCACTTTGCTAGTGTAGGGATTCTTAGTCCAGGTTAGGGTCCGCACACAGCCGTGCTACAGCAAGATGCACCGTCAAGCACAGTTGAGTGGGTAGACAGTGAGGATTACTATTCTGAGGAGAATGCCACGACAGTTTCGATCCTCGCCACAACAGTTATGACTCCTACTATAGCGGTTCCAGCCTCAACTACAGTAGTTTCAACTTCAATCACAGCAGTTTCCATCCCAATCACAGCAGATACAATTCCCACCACAGTAACTCCAACTCTAATTGCAGTAGATTCAGCTCCGACCACAGTAGTTCTAGTTCTAGCTACCACACTAGGTACAGCATCAGTCAGTCATAACAGTTTCAATTACAGCATCATTCCCTGTGGCAGCCCCAGTAGCCGTGTCAGCCCCATTACATTCACAGCCCTAGAGACAATAGTTTTAGCTTCATCTACAGTGCTAGCTGTAGTTCCTATCACAGTGCCTGCCTAAATTCAATTGTCGGCCTGGAGTACTGACCCTTGCATGAGCATTGACCATGAGTCTGCGTACTAAGAGGGTCTCACCTCTGATGAGAACAAAGGAGTGGTCATAGAGACACAGATCGACAAGATGCTCTAGGACATGGAAGTTTTGTTCCAAGAACAGCTCGTCGTGCTAGAAGAAGACACCATGGAAGAAATGAGGCGTAAAAAAGGCAAAGTAGCAACGGTTGAAGCAGCCACTCCCTCACCACAGGAAACTCAGGACCATTTCGCTGGCATGGCTCTGATGGACCACATGGAGCAATCAAAGCCAGTCAACTCATGCTATTAGTGACATGGAGTCGTATCCTTGCCTTGCAAAGCTTTTCTACCACATTTCCACCTGCATCATTCTCTTTATTCAGGCATTTTGCATCATCCTACATTCATGTTTTTTTCCTCTGCACTTGTTATGCACGCATTGCATCTTAACACAAAAGGGATCCATTCCTCCTCAGTCAATACTACATGGACATCCCAGCAAGTGAGGGAGCTACCACTCATCACCAACAAGGTGACAAATCCAAACGCTTCGAAGGACCTACACCTCCAAAGGGAGATAAAATGTTAGGATGTGAGTGAGTGTGCGAGTAAAAGAAAAAATAATAACGTCATGGATAAGGGCACTAAAAGAAATGAGAAGATAGAAGGCACAGACAAAAGTTGGCCCTAAGAGAAAGAGGTGAGTGGAATAACTCTGTCCCTATCACATACCTTGGAGAGGAGGCGAAGTATGTACCTAAAAAGGGTCCCCATTGCCCAAGTCATTAGCCACTACCTCCAAGCAAGGGGAAGAGTGAATCCACTAGCCTATGAGGGAGTAAAAGAAAAAGGATAATTGAAAAAGTAGGTGTAGGGCCTTAAGGAGTTTGGTGCGAAGCCTATTCCACCACACAGCCCAACTAAACAACCACCTCACCCTTTCCGGAGCGCCACCCACAATCCAGGATGTCTAAGTAGTGTCGGGTGAGTTGGAGATTCCCTCCTTCCTAACAACAGGCATTAGAAGCTTTCCAAAAGCTGAGGGCAAACAAAATAGCAAGACAATAAAAATGGCATTATTCATGCATAACTCATGACCATTCATCTCATCTGCTTTGCAAGGCATCACCTCATTATTGAACCAGGGGCATGCTAGCTGAGAATTTAGCAAAGGATGCTCAAACCAAGGGCATGTCAATGGCCTTATGGAAGAACCTTTCGTTCCAAACTAGGGGCATGTCAGCTACCTTTTAGTAAGGCACGCGTAAATCTACTGCAACACACTCTCGACCAGGGGCATGTCAGCTGCTCCAAAGGTTAAAAACCCCATAATCTACCCGAGAGCATGCCAGTTACCATGTGTGTGGATGCACTGAGCCGAAACTTTGGCCATATACATGTCCATCGCCATACTAATCCAAGCTTTTACTGTCAAACCAGAGGGCATGACTGTTATCTTTCAGAAGAGGATGAGCAATGTACAAAGTGATCAAATGTAGAGAGCATGCCTCTCTTCAAACGTTCCTGCAAGTAAACCATCCACCAAACAGCACAGCAACAGGCATAGGATTCCTGATGGTGAAGCTGAGGAAACCCGGTCGATCTGTGGAGTTGCTCTAAGCCATACACTGTTTCCCAAAGTCAGAGGCTCTAAAAGATCCAGAGGTGACACAGACTCCTAACATTCGTGCTCTACTATTTGGTTCATTGCATGTTGAAACAGTCTAATCATGGGAGCCCTTTTGCCAACTTGTTCAGAAGCTTGAGATTGAAGTGGAAATTGCCATCGCAACAACGAGTGCTTAACCGGTTCAAACTGCTGCCATTTTCTGCCTGTTGACTTGGCGCTGAAGAATACCCAGGTAACAGTCGAGACTACTGATTTGGTGCCTAGATTGGGAAAAATGAAGCTGACATCGACTTCTGTACCAGTAAGATGCAATCCAATGATTCTCAGTTTCGACCTTTCTCCACTCGAACAAAGTACTATCAGCTTTCCGCTCTAAGCGTGGAAATCCAATCATCCTTGTTGGAATTGCTCCTTGACGAACAAGTCCCATATTTTTAGCATCATCTAGGCCTCGGGCGAGGTCTAGATGGTCCCATCCCAGATTCGCTCTAGGTAGACGAATCTCGGTGCCATCCTTGTTGGACTTGCTTCGTGATGGACAAGTCCCATTTTTCAACTTTTTCTAGGCCTCGGGCGAGGTCTAGATCGTTCCAACCCAGATTAACTCCGAGCGGATGAATCTTGGTGCCATTCTTGTTCGACTTGCACCATGATGGACAAGTCCCATATTTCCAGCTTCATCTAGGCCTCGAGCGAGGTCTAGATGGTCCCATCCCAGATTCGCTCCGGGCAGACGAATCTCGGTGCCATCCATGTCGGACTTGTTTCGTTACAGACAAGTCCCATTTTTTAGCTTCTTCTTGGACTCGGGTGAGGTATAGATGGTCCCATCCTAGATTCGCTCTCGGTGGACGAATCTCGGTGCCATTCTTGTAGGACTAGCTCCATGACGGAGGACTCCCATATTTCCAGTTTCCTCTAGGCCTCAGGCGAGGTCTAGATGGTCCCACTCAAGATTCGCTCCGAGTGGATGAATCTCAGTGCCATCCTTATTGGAATTGCTCTGTGATGGACAAGTCCCATATTTCCAGCATCATCTAGGCGTCGGGCGAGGTCTAGATGGTCCCATCCCATATTCGCTCCAGCCGAGCAAATCTCGAGTCCATCCATGTTGGACATGCTCCATGATGGACAAGTCCCATATTTCCAGCTTCTTCTAGGCCTCGGGCGAGGTCTTGATGGTCTCATCCTAGATTGGCTCTGGGCGGACAAATCTCGATGCCATCCTTGTTGGACTTGCTCCATGATGGACAAGTCCAATATCTCTAGCTTCTTCTAGGCCTCGGGCGAGGTCTAGATGGTCCCATCCCAGATTCACTCTAGGCAAATGAATCTCGGTGCCATCCTTGTTGGGCTTGCCCCATGACGGACAAGTCAAATATTTCCAGCTTCTTCTAGGCCTCGGGCGAGGTCTAGATGGTCCCATCCCAGATTCGCTCTAGGCAGATGAATCTTGGTGCCATCCTTGTTGGACTTGCTCCGTGATGGACAAGTCCCTTATTTTCCAGCTTCTTCTCGGCCTCGAGGGAGGTCTAGATGGTCCCATCCTAGATTCACTTCCGGCGAACAAATCTCGATGCCATCCATGTTGGACTTGCTCCATGACGAATAAGTCCCATTCTTTAGCTTCTTCTAGGCCTCAAGCGAGGTCTAGATGGTCCCATCCCAGATTTGCTCCGGGCAGACGAATCTCGGTGCCAATCTTGTTGGACTTGCACCATGACGAACGAGTCCCATATTTCCAGCTTCTTCTAGGCCTTGAAAGAGGTCTAGATGGTCCCATCCCAAATTCACTCTGGGCGAACGAAACTTAGTGCCACCCTTGTTGGACATGCTCTGTGACGGACAAGTCCCATTTCCCAGCTTCTTCTAGGCCTCGGGCGAGGTCTAGATGGTCCCATCACAGATTTACTCTGGGCAGAGAAATCTCGGTGCCAGTCCTGTTGGAGTTGCACCATGACGGACAAGTCCCATTTTCCAGCTTCTTCTAGGCCTCGGGCGAGGTCTAGATGGTCCCATCCCTGATTCACTCTGGGCGGACTAATCTCGGTGCCATCCTTGTTGGACTTGTTCCGTGACGGACAAATCCCATTTTCCAACTTCTTCTAGGCCTCGGGCGAGGACTAGATTGCCCCATCTGAGATTCGCTACGGGCGGGCGGATCTCGATGCCATCCTTGTTGCACATGCTTCATGATCGACAAGTCCCATTTTCCAGCTTCTTCTAGGCCTCGGGTGAGGTCTAGATGGTCCCATTGCAAATTCGCTCCGGGAAGACAAATCTCAGTGCCATCCTTGTTGGACTTGCTCTGTGACAGACAAGTCCCATTTTCTAGCTTTTTCTAGGCCTCGGGCGAGGTATAGATGGTCCCATCGCAAATTCACTCCAGGCGGACAAATCTCGGTGCCATCATTGTTGGACTTGCTCCATGATGAACAAGTCCCATTTTCCTGCTTCTTCTAGGCCTCAAGCGAGGCCGAGATTGTCCCATCCTAGAATCACTCTGGGTGGACGAATCTCAGTGCCATCCTTGTTGGACTTGCTCCGTGACGGACAAGTCCCATTTCCCAGCATCATCTAGGCCTCAGCTGAGGTCTAGATGCTCCTATCCTAGATTCGCTCTAGGCGGACGTATCTCGGTGCCATCCTTGTTGGACTTGCTCCATGACGAACGAGTCCCATATGTCTAGCTTCTTGTAGGCCTCGTACAAGGTCTAGATGGTCCCATCCCAGATTCACTACGGGCGGACGAATCTCGGTGCCATCCTTGTTGGACTTGCTCCATGACGGACAAGTCCCATTTTCCAGCTTCTTCTAAGCCTTGGGTGAGGTCTAGATGGTCCCATCCCAGATTCGCTCCAAGCAGACGAATCTCTGTGCCATCCTTGTTGGACTTGCACCATGACGGACAAGTCCCTTATTTTCAAGCTTCTTCATGTCCTCGGGCGAGGTCTAGATGGTCCTTTCCTGGATTCACTCTAAGCGAATTAATCTTGGTGCCATCCTTGTTGGACTTGCTCCATGATGGACAAGTCCCATATTTCCAGCTTCTTCTAGGCCTCACGCGAGGTCTAGATGGTCCCATCCCAGATTCACTACGAGTGGACGAATCTCGATGCCATCCTTGTTGGACTTGCTCTGTGACAGACAAGTCCCAAATTTTCCAGCTTCTTCTAGGCCTCGGGCAAGGTCTAGATGGTCCCATCCCAGATTTGCTCCAAGCGGACGAATCTCGGTGCCATCCTTGTTGGACTTGCTCCATGACAGAAAAGTCTCATATTTCCATCTTCTTCTAGGCCTTGGACAAGGTCAAGATGGTCTCATCCCAAATTTACTCAGAGCGGACGAATCTCAGTGCCATCCATGTTGGACTTGCTCTGTGACGGACAAGTCCCTTATTTTCCAGCTTCTTCTAGTCCTCGGGCGATGTCTAGATTGTCCCATCCCAGATTCGCTCCCGACGGACGAATCTCGGTGCCATCCTTATTGGACTTGCTCCATGACGGACATGTCCCATATTTCCATCTTCTTCTAGGCCTTAGGCGAGGTTTAGATGGTCCCATTCTAGATTTGCTCCGAGCGAACGAATCTCAGCACCATCCTTGTTTGCCATGCTCTATGACGGACAAGTCCCATATTTTCTAGCTTCTTCAAGGCCTCAGGCAAGGACTAGATGGTCCCATCCCAAATTCGCTTTGGGCGGACGAATCTTGAAGCCATCCATGTTGGACATCCTCCAAGACGGGCAAGTCCCATATTTCCAACTTTGTCTAGGCCTCGAGCGAGGTCTAGATGGTTTCATCGCAGATTCGCTCCGGGCGGACGAATCTCGGTGCCATCCCTGTTGGACTTGCTCCATGACAGACATGTCCTATATTTCGAGCTTCTTCTAGACCTTGGGAGAGGTCAAGATGGTCTCATCCCAGATTCGCTCCGAGCGGACGAATCTCGGTGCCATCCTTATTGGACTTGCATCGTGTGACATCTGGGTCTGATGATCCATTTTTAATTGTAAACCATGTAATTAATTGTAATATTGCTTAAATGGTTTATTAATGGATAATCTATTGTTTCTTGTATGTGTGAGCTTGTTGTTGGCTTTATGTGCACCTGTTTGTGATTTGGGACCAATGTGGAGTCCGGTTTGAGGATGCACAGTCGCCTCGGTTTGCATGCCTATCTTTTCTTCATTTTCTCTCCTTCTTTTTCTACTTTCCTTTTTCTCTCTCTCACGAGCCATGCCCTTCCACCCTCTTTCCCCGTCTTCTTCTTCCTCTTCTTCCACCCATGCCACCAGCGACAGAGGCCCGTGCCTCCCCGTCCCTTCCGACGGGATGAATGGCCGGTGCCAAGCGAGTGGTGGGGGAGATAAAGAGAGGGGGGCAGGAGTGGGCTGAGGGAGAGTGTGGCGAGAAAGGAAAGGAAGAGGAGAGAGGAAGCAGAGGCGCACGAACTGGGAGGAGGAGGGTCTATGTGGGTGCTTCCACTAGGGGCCGAGGTTCATTGGAGCTTCGCTTAGGCGATACTGGGGTGCGGTGAACTCGCTGGAGTCGCGTGGGCCTCCAGAGAGGTACGCAACCCCCTTTCCTTTCCTTCATTCAACGTCTCCTTAACAATGGGTTAATTGCATGAAAAATTGTGGAAAAATCATGAAATGATGGAAATGTGGCATATAGCATGAGAATGTAGATATCATGCGGTTAGGATTGGTATTTGTTGGGGAAAACACATTTTTGGGGTTGAAGGCTACAGTAGCCATTCTTGAGCCCCTTCCTTTTATGATTTTCATATGAACTATATGGTAGACGGAATCATGAATGGATTGTGGGGTTTTGAAGTAGACTCAAGGGTTTACACCCCGTGATTTACTTGTAATTTATGGTGTATGTTTGGGAAGTCTGATCGGGACTCCCACTTTGGGCGAATTTTGTCGCTGGAAACAGGGGTGTGCCCTGCCTGTGAGGAATTCGATATGCTGAAATCATAGTAGATTAAGCCAGATACCTGATATCGGCAGACTGAAAACACCTGGTCGACCGATTCAGGGGTTTTCGATATATCGAAAATATTCGGTATACCGAACCAGCGATCTTCGGTATACCGATCTGGAGATTCGGTCTTTCGATTTTGCCCTGAACCTGGTATGTATTGATGTGGTTTTAAATGATGGATAAATGGTATTTTGAGCATGTGATGATGATGTTTCCCCATGTAATAACATGGAGGAATGTGGAACCCAAACAAACGGACTTGGGTGTGGTTTTGGGTTTTAGACTCTATAAATGAATGAAAGGATGATTTTGTGTGGTTTTGGGCATGAGACCCAATTTATGAATTTAAAGCATGGCTTTCATGATTTGAGTTATGACCCCAATGGAGGGTCAAGTGTTGCTAGGAGAAAGAGTCCTGCGACGAAAATAATGGAATGAAATGGAAAATGGTTTTGAAAGAAAATTCAAAGAGTTTTGAAATGGAACACTGATAATGTGGTTGCCGAGCTCATAGCGGTGTAGGCTGAGCCTGGGTTTTCATACCTAGTTGTTCAGGTCACCGAGCTCGTAGCGGTGTAGGTTGAGCCTGGGCTTTTGAGCATAGTTGTTCGAATCACCAACGGTGTAGGCTGAGCCTAAGTCATTGGACCTAGTTGTTCGAGTCATCGACTGGGGCGTCAGACATAGACGTATCCCCATGCACATATGAAAAAGAAATTGAGGTCAGTTGGCCGGGGCAGTGACAACCCACACGGGGAATCTCACCGCGGTAGTGCAGGAAAGCAGGGGAAGGATGTCCTCACCTACTACTTGTGTGCCTGGTTACCCCTGATCAAGGTAACAACAGTAAATAAAAGTGGAAATGAATAATGAAAAAGAAATGTGTTTTGGTCAGGATTGGGCTTATGAGATAGTCCTAAAATCTTGAAATGAAATGATGATGTTTTAACCAGTTGCCAGCCAGTGTTTATGATTTGGTTTTGAGACCGAGAGGCATTGTGTTTTAGGCTAGATCTGGTTAAAGATGTGGATTTGAAAATGAGATTTTGGGAAGAAATCCCAAGTATTGAAAAAGATATGTTTTGGAAAAATGAATTCCAAAGGTTTTAAAAGAAAATGCAAAGGTGTGGTTTTGAAGAAAAAAGGTGGTTTTGGAATGAATTTCCAAAAGTTTTGAGAATGGAAAAGGAAACATGGTTTTTGAAAAAGAGCATGATTTTGGGATTGTATTCCCAAGTCATTTCCAATGAAAGAAAAGGATTTCCAAAAACAAAACTAATAATTTTTTGAAAAATCAAAGAATGAGTTTTATGGTTTTGTCGAGATTTTGTGTGTGTTTGGGGCACGTACTGGGTGACTTAGATGTCACTCACGTGTGATTATTTGGTTTTTAGGTGCAGACCGCGTGTAGCCGAGTTCCAGTGCAGGAGTTGGAGCCTCTAGTCGCACATTGTGATCCTGAAGGTGAGCCTTAGTTACAGTTATTTGATGCTCCTGTAATTAGTGTAATTATGCTTGATACTGTGTTTTGGTAGAGTGCCTGGGATCGGGGCGTTACACTCCGTGACAGACAAGTCCCTTATTTTCCAGCTTCTTCTAGGCCTCGGGCAAGGTCTAGATGGTTCCATCCCAGATTCGCTTCTAGCGGACGAATCTCGGAGCCATCCTTATTGGACTTGCTCCATGATCGATGAGTCCTATATTTCCAGCTTCATCAAGGCATCAGGCGATGTCTAGATGGTCCCATCCCAGATTTGCTCCGAGCGAACGAATCTCAGAGCCATCATTGTTGGACTTGCCCCATGACAAACAAGTCCCATATTTCTAGCTTCTTCAAGGCCTCGGGCAAGGACTAGATGGTCCCATCCCAAATTCACTCTCGGCGGATGAATCTCGGTGCCACCCATGTTGGACTTGCTCCATGATGGACAAGTCTCATATTTCTTGCTTCTTCAAGGCCTCGGGCGAGGTCAAGATGGTCCCATACCAGATTCGATCCGGGTGGGCAAATCTCGGTGGCATCCTTGATGGACTAGCTCCATGATGGACAAGTCCCATATTTCCAGCTTCTTCTTGGCCTCAGGCGAGGTCTAGATTGTCCCATCCCCGATTCTCTCCAAGCAGACAAATGTCAGTGCCATCCTTGTTGGACTAGCTTTGTGACGGACAAGTCCCATATTTTCCAGATTCTTCTAGGCCTCAAGGGAGGTCTAGATGGTCCCATCGTAGATTCGCTCCAGGCGGACGAATCTCAGTGCCATCCTTGTTGGAGTAACTCCATTACGGACAAGTCCCATATCTCCAGCTTCCTCTAGGCCTTGGGCAAGGTCTAGATGGTCCCATCCCAGATTCACTCCGGAGGGATGAATCTTGGCGCCATCCTTGTTGGACTTGCTCCGTGACGGACAAGTCCCATTTTCTAGCTTCTTCTAGGCCTCGGGCAAGGTCTACATGGTCCCATATAAGATTGGCTCCAGGTGGACGAATCTCACTACCATTCTAGTTGGACTTGCTCCATGACGGACGAGCCCCATATTTCCAGCTTCTTCTAGGCCACAAGTGAGGTCTAGATGGTTCCATCCCAGATTCGCTCTGGGCAGACAAATCTTGGTGCCATCCTTGTTGGACTTGCACCGTGACGAACAAGTCCCATTTTCTAGCTTCTTCTAGGCCTTGGGCGAGGTCTAGATGATCCCATCTCAAATTCGCTCCAGGCTGAAGAATCTAGGTGCCAGTCTTGTTGGACTTGCTCCATGATGGTGAAGTCCCATATTTCTAACTTCTTCTAGGCCTCAGCCGAGGTCTAGATGGTCCCATCCCAGATTCGCTCTGGGCGGACGAATCTCGGTGCCATCCATGTTGGTCTTGCTCAATGACAGACGAGTCCCATATTTCTAGCTTCTTTTAGGCCTCGGGCGTGGTCTAGATGGTCCCATCCCTGATTCGCTCCAAGATGACGAATCTCGGCGCCATCCTTATTGGACTTGCTCCGTGATGGACGAGTCCCATATTTCCTGCTTCTTCTAGGCCACGGGCAACGTCTAAATGGTCCCATCCCAGATTTGCTCTAGGCAGACGAATCTCGGTGCCATCCTTGTTGGACTTGCTCCATGACAGACAAGTCCCATTTTCCAGCTTCTTTTGGGCCTCAGGCGAGTTCGAGATGGTCCCATCCCAGATTCACTCCAGGCGGATGAATCTCGGAGCCATCCTTGTTGGACTTCCTCCGTGATGGACAAGTCCCATTTTCTAGCTACTTCAAGGCCTCGGGCGAGGTCTAGATGGTCCCGTCTCAGATTCGCTCCAGGCGGACGAATCTCGGTGCCATTCTTGTTGGACTTTCTCCGTGACAGACGAGTCCCATATTGCCAGTTACTTCTAGGTCTTGGGCAAGGTCGAGATGGTCCCATCCTAGATTCGCTCTAGGCGGACGAATCTCGGTGCCATCCATGTTGGACTTGCTCTGTCACGGACAATTCGCATTTTCAAGCATCTTCTAGGCCTTAGGCAAGGTTTAGATGGTCCCATCCCAGATTCGCTTTGGGCGAACCAATCTCGGTGCCATCCTTGTTGGACTTGCTCCTTGACGGACAAGTCCCATATGTCCAGCTTCTTCAAGGCCTCGAGTGAGGTCTAGATGGTCCCGTCTCGGATTTCCACTAGGTAGACGAATCTCAGTGCCACTCTTGTTGGACTTTCTCCGTGACTGACGAGTCCCATATTTCCAACTTCTTCTAGGCCTTGGGTGAGGTCGAGATGGTCCCATCCTAGATTTGCTCCGGGCGGACGAATCTCAGTGCCATCTGTGTTGGACTTGCTCCGTGATGGACAAGACCCATTTTCCTGTTTCTTCTAGGCCTCGGGCGTGGTCTAGATGGTCCCATCCTAGATTCACTCCTGGTGGACGAATCTCGGTGCCATTTTTATTGGACTCGCTCTGTGACGGACGAGTCCCATATTTGCCACTTCTTCTAGGCCTCAAGCGAGGTCTAGATGGTCCCATCCCAGATTCGCTCTAAGCAGACGAATCTCAATGCCATCCTTGTTGGACTTGCTCCGTGACAGACAAGTCCCATTTTTCAGCTTCTTCTGGGCCTCAGGCGAGTTCAAGGTGGTCCCATCCCAGATTCTCTCCAAGCGGATGAATATCAGTGCCATCCTTATTGGACTTCCTCCGTGACAGACAAGATCCATTTTCTAGCTACTTCTAGGCCTCGAGAGAGGTCTAGATGGTCCCGTATCGAATTCACTCCGGGCGGACGAATGTCGGTGTCATTCTTGTTGGACTGTCTCTGTGACGGACGAGTCCCATATTTCCAGCTTCTTCTAGGCATTGGGCGAGGTCGAGATGGTCCCATCCTAGATTCGCTCCGGGCGGACTAATCTCAGTGCCAACCGAGTTGAACTTGCTTTGTAACGAACAAGTCCCATTTTCAAGCATCTACTAGGCCTCGGGCGAGGTCAAGATGGTCCCATCCCAGATTCGCTCTGGGTGGACGAATCTTGGTGCCATTCTTGTTGGACATTCTCCGTGATGGACGAGTCCCATATTACCAGCTTCTTCTAGGCCTTGGGCGAGGTCGTGATGGTGCCATCCCAGATTCGCTCTAGGCGGACGAATCTCGGTGCCATCCGTGTTGGACATGCTCCGTGACGAACAATTCCCATTTTCAAGCTTCTTCTAGGCCTCGGGCGAGGTCTAGATGGTCCCTTCCCAAATTCACTTTAGGCAAACGAATCTCGGTGTCAACCTTGTTGGACTTGCTCCGTGACAGACAAGTCCCATTTCCCAGCTTCTTCCAGCCCTCAGACGAGATCTTGATAGTCCCATCCCAGATTCGCTCTCGGCAGACGAATCTCGGTGCCATCCGTGTTGGACTTGCTCCGTGACGTACAAGTCCCAATTTCAAGCATCTTCTAGGCCTTGTGCGAGGTCTAGATGGTGCCATCCCAGATTTGCTCCGGGGGGACGAATCTCGGTGCCTTCCTTGTTGGACTCGCTCCTTGACGTACTAGTCCCATATTTCCTACTTCTTCTAGGCCTCGGGTGAGGTCTAGATGGTCATCCTAGATTCGCAACGGGTAGACGAATCTCAGTGCCATCCTTGTTGGACTAGCTCTGTGACAGACAAGTTTCATTTTCTAGCTACTTTAAGGCCACAGGCGAGGTCTAGATGGTCCTGTCCCAAATTTGCTCTTGGCGGGCCAATCTTGGAGCCATCCTTGTTGGACTTGCTCCGTGACGGACAAGTCCCATTTTCCAGCTTCTTCTAGGCCTCGGGCGAGGCCATGATGGTCCCATCTCAGATTCGCTCCTGGTGAACGAATCTCGGTGCCATTTTTATTGGACTTGTTCTGTGACAGACGAGTCCCATATTTCCTTCTTCTTCTAGGCCTCGGGTGAGGTCTAGATAGTCCCATCCCAGATTCGCTCGAAGCGGACGAATCTCAGAGCCATCCTTGTTGGACTTGCTTCGTGATGGACAAGTCTCATTTTCCAGCTTCATCTGGGCCTCAAGCAATTTTGAGATGGTCCCATCCCAGATTCGCTCCGGGCGGATGAATCTCGGTGCCATCCTTGTTGGACTTCCTCCGTGACGGACAAGTCCCGTTTTCTAGCTACTTCTAGGCCTCGAGCGAGTTCTAGATGGTCCCGTCTCGGATTCACTACAGCCAAACGAATGTCGATGTCATTCTTGTTGGACTTTCTCTATGACGGACGAGTCCCATATTTCCAGCTTCTTCTAGGCCTTGGGCGAGGTCGAGATGGTCCCATCCCAGATTCGCTTCGGGCGGACGAATCTCGGTGCCATCTGGGTTGGACTTGCTCTGTGACGAACAAGTCCCATTTTCTAGCATCTACTAGGCCTCGGGCGATATAAAGATGGTCCCGTCTCGGATTCGCTCCAAGCGGACGAATCTTGGTGCCATTCTTGTTGGACTTTCTCTGTGATGGACGAGTCCCATATTTCAAGCTTCTTCTAGGCCTTGGGCAAGGTCGTGATGGTGCCATCCTAGACTCGCTCTGGGCGGACGAATCTCGATGCCGCCTGTGTTGGACTTGCTCCGTGACAGACAATTCCCATTTTCAAGCTTCTTCTTGGCCTCGGGCAAGGTCTAGATGCTCCCATCCCAGATTCACTCCGGGCAGACGAATCTCAGTGCCATCCTAGTTGGACTTGCTCCGTGATGGACAAGTCCCATTTCCCAGCTTCTTCCAGGCCTCAAGCGAGGTCTTGATGGTCCCATCCAAGATTCGCTCTGGGCGGACGAATCTCGGTGCCATCCGTGTTGGACTTGCTCCTTGACGTACAAGTCCCATTCTCAAGCATCTTCTAAGCCTTGGGCGAGGTCAAGATGGTCCCATCCCTGATTCGCTCCAGGCTGACGAATCTCGGTGCCATCCTTATTGGACTTGCTCCTTGACGTACTAGTCCCATATTTCCTGCTTCTTCTAGGCCTCGGGTGAGGTCTAGATGGTCATCCCAGATTCGCACCGGGTAGACGAATCTCTGTGCCATCCTTGTTGGACTAGCTCTATGACGAACAAGTCCCATTTTCTAGCTACTTTAAGGCTTCAGGCGAGGTCTAGATGGTCCCATCCCAGATTCTCTCCAGGAGGACCAATCTCCATGCCCCCTTGTTGGACTTGCTCCTTGACGGACAAGTCCCATTTTCCAGCTTCTTCTAGGCCTCGGGCGAGGCCATGATGGTCCCATCCTAGATTCGCTCCTAGCAGACGATTGTCGGTGCCATTTTTGTTGGATTTGCTCTGTGACAGACAAGTCCCATATTTCCTGCTTCTTCTAGGCCTCGGGTGAGGTCTTGATGGTCCCATCCCAGATTCGCTCCAAGCGGATGAATCTCAGTGCCATCTTTGTTGGACTTGCTTCGTGACGGAGAAGTCCCATTTTCCAACTTCTTCTACGCCTCAGGCGAGTTCGAGATGGTCCCATCCCAGATTCGCTTCGGGTGGATGATTCTTGGTGCCATCCTTGTTGGACTTTCTCTGTGATGGACAAGTCCCAATTTCTTGCTACTTCTAGGCCTCGGGCGAGGTCTAGATGGTCCCGTCTCAGATTCACTACGAGCGGACGAATGTTGGTGTCATTCTTTATTGGACTTTCTCCATGACGGACGAGTCCCATATTTCCAGCTTCTTCTAGGCCTTGGGCGAGGTCGAGATGGTCCCATCACAGATTCGCTCTGGGTGGACGAATCTCGGTGCCATTCGGGTTGGACTTGCTCTGTGACAAACAAGCCCCATTTTCAAGCATCCACTAGGCGTCGGGCAAGGTCTAGATGGTCCCATCCAGATTCGCTCCAAGCGAAAGAATCTCATTGCCATCCTTGTTGGACTTGCCTCTTGACGTACTAGTCCCATATTTCTTGCTTCTTCTAGGCCTCGGGCGAGGTCTTGATGGTCGCATCCCAGATTCGCTTTGGGTGGACGAATCTTGGTGCCATCCGTGTTAGACTTGCTCTGTGACGAACAAGTCCCATTTTCAAGCATCTTCTATGCATTAGGCGAGGTCTAGATGGTCCCATCCCAGATTCGCTCCAGGAGGACGAATCTCGGTACCATCCTTGTTGGACTTGCTCCTTGACGTAGTAGTCCCATATTTTCTACTTCTTCTAGGCCTCGAGTGAGGTCTAGATGGTTATCCCAGATTCGCACTGGGTGGACGAATCTCTGTGCCATCCTTGTTAGACTAGCTCTGTGACGGACAAGTCCCATTTTCTAGCTACTTTAAGGCCTTGGGCGAGGTCTAGATGGTCCCGTCCCAGATTCGCTCCGGGCGGACCAATCTCGGTGCCATCCTTGTTGGACTTGCTCCGTGACAGACAAGTCCCATTTTCAAGCTTCTTCTAGGCCTCGGGCGATTCCATGATGGTCCCATCCCAGATTCGCTCCTGGTGGATGAATCTCGGTGCCATTTTTATTGGACTTGCTGCATGACGGACGAGTCCCATATTTCCTGCTTCTTCTAGGCCTCGGGTGAGGTCTAGATGGTCCCATCCTAGATTCGCTCCAAGCGGACGAATCTCAGTGCCATCCTTGTTGGACTTGATTCGTGATGGACAAGTCCCATTTTCTAGCTTCTTTTGGGCCTCAGGCGAGTTCGAGATGGTCCCATCCCAGATTTGCTCCAAGCGGATGAATCTCGGTGCCATCCTTGTTAGATTTCCTTCGTGACAGACATGTCCCATTTTCCAGCTACTTCTAGGCCTCGGGCGAGGTCTAGATGGTCCCATCTTGGATTCACTATGGGCAGGCGAATGTCGGTGTCATTCTTGTTGGACTTTCACTGTGACGGACGAGTCCCTTATTTCTATCATCTTCTAGGTCTTCGGCAAGGTCGAGATGGTCCCATCACAGATTCGCTTCGAGTAGACGAATCTCGGTGCCATCCGGGTTGGACTTGCTCCGTGACAAACAAGCCCCATTTTCAAGCATCTATTAGGCCTCAGGCGGGGTCAAAATGGTCCCGTCTCGGATTCGGTCTGGGCGGACGAATTTCAGTGCCATTCTTGTTGGACTTTCTCCGTAATGGACGAGTCCCATATTTCCAGCTTCTTCTAGGCCTTGGGCGAGGTCGTGATGGTCCCATCCCAGATTCGCTCCGGGCGGACGAATCTTGGTTCCATTCGTATTGGACTTGCTCTGTGACGGACAATTCCCATTTTCAAGCTTCTTCTAGGCCTCGAAAGAGGTCTAGATGGTCCCATCCTAGATTAGCTTCGGGCTGACGAATCTCGGTGCCATCCTTATTGGACTTGCTCCTTTATGGACATCTCCCATATTTCCAGCTTCTTCTTGGCCTCGGGAGATGTCTAGATCGTCCCGTCTCGAATTCGCTCCAGGCGGACGAATCATGGTGCCATTCTTGTTGGATTTTCTCCGCGACGGACGAGTCCCATATTTCCAACTTCTTCTAGGCCATGGGCAAGGTCAAGATGGTCCCATCCCAGATTCGCTCCGGGCGGACGAATCTCGGTGCCATCCGTGTTGGACTTGCTTTGTGATGAACATGACCCATTTTCCTGTTTCTTTTAGGCCTCGAGCGAGGTCTAAATGGTCCCATCCTAGATTCGCTCTGGACAGACGAATCTTGGTGCCATCCTTAATGGACTTGCTCTGTGACAGACGAGTCCCATATTTCCTGCTTCTTCTAGGCCTCGGACGAGGTCTTGATGGTCCCATCCCAGATTCGCTCCAGGCGGACGAATCTCGGTGCCATCCTCGTTGGACTTGCTCCGTGACAGACACGTCCCATTTTCGAACTTCTTCTGGGCCTCAGGCGAGTTCGTGATGGTCCCATCCCAGATTCACTCTGGGTGGATGAATCTCGATGCCATCCATGTTGGACATCATCCGTGATGGACATGTCCCATTTTCTAGCTACTTCAAGGTCTCGGGCGAGGTCTAGATGGTCCCGTCTTGGATTCACTTTGGGCGGATGAATCTCGGTTCCATTCTTGTTGGACTTTCTCCGTGACGGACGAGTCCCATATTTTGAGCTTCTTCTAGGCCTTGGGCGAGGTCGAGATGGTCCCATCCCAGATTTACTCCGGGCGGACGAATCTCGGTGCCATCTGGGTTGGACTTGCTCCATGACGAACAAGTCCCATTTTCAAGCACTTACTAGGCCTCGGGCGAGGTCAAGATGGACCCATCTCGGATTCGCTCCGGGCGAACGAATCTCGATGCCATTCTTGTTGAACTTTCTCTGTGACAGACGAGTCCTATATTTCTAGCTTCATCTAGGCCTCGAGTGAGGTCTAGATGGTCATCCCAGATTCGCACTAGGAGGACGAATCTCGGTGCCATCCTTGTTGGACTAGCTTTGTGACGGATAAGTCCCATTTTCTAGCTACTTTAAGGCCTCAGGCAAGGTCTAGATGGTACCGTCCAAGATTCACTCCGGGCAGACCAATCTTGGTGCCATCCTTGTTGGACTTGCTCCTTGACGGACAAGTCCCATTTTCCAGCTTCTTCTAGGCCTCGAGCGAAGTCTTGATGGTCGCATCCCAGATTCGCTTCGAGCAAACGAATCTCAGTGCCATCCTCGTTGGATTTGCTTTGTGACGGACAAGTCCCTTATTTTCCAGCTTCATCTAGGCCTCAGGCAAAGTCTAGATGGTCCCATCCCTGATTCGCGCTGGGTAGATGAATCTCGGTGCCATCCTTGTTGGACTTGCTCCATGACAGATGAGTCCCATATTTTCCCAGCTTCTTCTAAGCCTCGGGCAAGGCCTAGATGGTCCCATCCCAAACTCACTCCGAATGGACAAATATCGGATCCATCCTTATTGGACTTGCTCCATGACGGACGAGTCCCATATTTCAAGCTTCTTCTAGGCCTCGGGCAAGGTCTAGGTGGTCCCATCCCAGATTCGCTACGGGTGGACGAATCTCAGTGCCATCCTTGTTGGACTTGCTCCGTGACGAACAAGTCCCATTTTCAAGCTTCTTTTAAGCCTCGGGCGAGGTCTAGATGGTCTCATCCCAGATTTGCTCTAGGTAGACAAATCTCAGTGCCATCCTTGTTGGACTAGCTTCGTGAAGGACAAGTGCCATTTTCCAGCTTCTTCTAGGCCTCAGGCGTGGTCAAGATGGTCCCTTCCCAGATTCGCTCCGAGCGGATGAATCTCGGAGCCATCCTTGTTGGACTTGCTCCATGACGGAGAAGTCCCTTATTTTCCAGCTTCTTCTAGGCCTCGGGTGTGGTCTAGATGGTCCCATCCCAGATTCGCTACGGGAGGACGAATCTCGATGCCATCCTTGTTGGACTTGCTCCATGACGGACGAGTCCCACTTTCCAACTTCTTCTAAGCCTCAGGTGAGGTCTTGATTGTCCCCTCCCAGATTCACTCCGAGCGAACGAATCTCGGTGCCATCCTTGTTGGACATGCTCTGTGACGGACGACACCCCTTTCCAACTTCTTTTAGGTCTCAGGCGAAGCCTATATGGTCCCATTGCAAATTCGCTCCGGATGGACGAATATCGGTGCCATCCGTGTTGGACTTGCTCTGTGACGGACAAGTCCCATTTTTTAGCTTCTTCTAGGCCTCGAGAAAGGTCTAGATGGTCCCATCCTAGATTCGCTTCTGGCGGACGAGTCTCGGTGCCATGCTTGTTGGACTTGCTCCGTGACGGACAAGTCCCATTTTCCAACTTCGCCTAGGCCTCAGGAGAAGTCTAGATGGTCCCATCCCAGATTCACCACTCCGAGCAGACAAATCTTGATGCCATCCTTGTTGGACTTGCTCCATGACAGATAAGTCCCACATATTTCTAGCTTCTTCTACGGCTTGGGTGAGGTCTAGATGGTCCCAGCCCAGATTGCACCGGGCGGATGAATCTCGATGCCATCCTTGTTGGACTTGCTCTGTGATGGACATGTCCCATATTTCTAGCTTCTTCTAGGCCTCAGGCGAGGTCTTGATGGTCCCATCCTAGATTCGCTCCGGTGGACGAATCTCAATGCCATTCTTTTGGACTTGCTCCATGACGAATGAATCACACATTTCCAACTTCTTCTTGGACTCGGGCAAGGTTTAGATGGTCTCATCCCAAATTCGCTCCACGAAGTCGAATCTGTTGGCTTTATTAGCCATATCTTGATTTTGATAATAACAAAAGACTAATGTGCTTTATGAGAATATTTCATAATTCATATATGCAAAGAAGACTATTGAAGAACTCAGAAGATTCAAGCATAAAAAGGAAGACAGTCGAAGAAGACAGAGACATACGTGCTACTAAGAAGAATTCAAGATGAAGGAAACGGAGAAGCAAAATATTTGTAATTATTTTGATGTAATTTTCTATTTATTTGTGTACCTAGGAACTTGTAATAATCTCCAAATATCCACATAGAGCCATAGGAAAATTGCCTTAGCCCCCAAACCAACCATTCATTGAAAAACATTCATTATAGGACTAAGGGCATTTTCGGCATACCGAATTTCCTCAGTATACCGAAATATATGCAGATTAGAAAA
>JAMKQA010006956.1:0-19837 GCA_024699735.1 Posidonia australis
CGGGCGGGCCAGGACCGGCCCGGCCCGTTTTCCATGTCTACTCTCGCTCCTACTCTCGACCTCTCACTGATGCACAGGCAAGGGAAGGGAAAACAGAGAATATGGGTAGGGGAAAGAGAGGGGGGGTGAGGAGGTTGAAAGGAGAGGTGAGAGGAGAAGGGGTGTACACCTGGGGAGGAGGAGAAGGAAGAAGAAAAAGACAGACGACGAGTGGAGAAGGGTGAGGTACGGGGAAGCCTTCAATCGTAGTTTTATAAGCGCAAGAAAGAGTAGCTATGCGTATGCCCGACTACCACGCATGCACCTACTGGTCTCTAGTTGTCCACCAGTCACGTCGGGCACAGTTCAATCACTAGGCTCCAACACAAGGCCACCCGCTGGTTTCGAACACAAGCCCACACATAGGCCCACAAGCACAATGTCACACACACAATGCCAAATCACGTGGGGATAAGCACAGGAGCATACAAATAAAAGTCAGTCCATGAGGTCCAAATCCAAAACCACGATTTCATACAACAGGCCTCGGGAACAGTAACACCTGTTCAAAAATAAATTCATTAAAAATGTAAATAATTACAAAATGAATTTACGAACATTACAACGTGGCTCGTATCAGTAGAGACTAGCCACCAAAGCACGTCAACCAAACACCACAGTCTACAATAAACCCATAAAATTCCTACGAGGGTCGATATAGCACCCAAACCACACAACACAAACGGACTAGAAATCCACAATATAGGCGTATAACTCTATTGAGAACGTCTTTAACATTAGGCACTAGGGCCTCCAACGCCCAACACACTTGAATCCTACATTAATTATCTAGTCAAAACATCACTTCCATATCTGGGTCATTACATGCTATATGTCATAAATAAATTATTCATTTAAACAAAATTGTCTCTAATTTCAAATTATAAATAATATTTCAAATATAATAATATTTATTTATGAATACTATTTTATAATATTTTATAAAATACTATTTATTTATGACATTTTATTTTGTATGATTTCAAAAAATTAAAAATAACACTATTTAATATGATATATTGTTATTTTACGCATACTATATTTAATGTACATATGCCTCACTACCATTCCAAATTTTAGCTAAACCAGAAAAACTTCTAATACGCACTTATTTTCCTTATAAATTCTTTTACTTTCAAATAAAATAATAATTCTAATAGAATATTAATATTATTTTTTATTTATTTCTATTTTTCCTATTCTACCTTTATAGAAGGACTAACATCACAGTGGTAACATAATTTGGATTTCAATAAGTTACATTGAACCTCGCATACTATATTATGATTTCATTGTATGATTTGCAATGTGTCTCAAACTATACAACTAGTTTAAATTTTTAATCATCGGAAAAAAGAGTCACCATCTGCAGATAGCTTTTCTTGCTATAAATGTATAGCTTTTCTTTCATCTTCACGCAAGAAACTTACATTTCTCGTATGGGTGTTACTTTATTTAGATTCTAACTTTGTAATTTTTTTGCAATTTTGATTAGAAAAGCGTCAAAACTTACAAAATAAGCCATCCTTCATAGATCACGTGTTTGCACGTGGTATTGCTGGTTCAAACATAAGACAAACTTGCAGGAAATCCAAGTCTTGATCAAAACAGACAGAAGCCATATCATTCTTAATGTTGTTAAAGCATGAGGGTAAACTTTACCAAAAGTAAGTAAACGTGAGTTTGTTGTGATGTTGTGTCTGGGGAATTCACACAACAACGTGAGTTGAGGGGGCAGTAGGATAAAAATTACTATTTTAAATAAGTAATAAGAATAAAAAAAATTATTATTTTAAATTTATTATTATTTTTATACAATCATATAAAGTAATAATTCCTGTTTTAAAATTTTCTCGGATGTTATTCTTGAACGTGAAAAAAATCGCCTTGAGCACTAACTTTGTGAGTAGTGCAACTTTATCATGGGTTACAGCAATACAGTGCTGAATAACTTTTACCATAAAGCGTAAAAGGCAAGTTACCTGTCCACCTATTTCGCCAACATTGTACAGTGAATCACGTTACAAACGCAATCAATTCTCCTTCGACTCAATTTGACAATATTTATAATAATAAAAAAAGAAGAGGAAGAAAAAGAATCCAACGGCCGCCACAAACTGATAGCCCCAATCTGAGCCGTGCGGATCCGGGGGAAGGCCATGCTTGTCGTCTAATGGCCCAGTACGAAAACTACTACCGTCCGTCGGATCACAAAACCTCCGGTCTTGAAAGCAAACGGCATCTTGGGTCCACCAACGCCCCATCTGTCGGTGGAAGCATCTTGCCTTTGGACACGTGGCCTGCGTCTAATGTCAGACAAGACCGACTCTTACAGCCTGTCGCGCCCAACGTCCCCCGTCCCCTTCTTCTAACTATCAACCCTCCGAACGGCATGAAACTACGAGACTGCCACCCCTGTCCGATGGGTCGACGTCAG
Source organism: Posidonia australis (assembly GCA_024699735.1). NCBI lineage: Eukaryota > Viridiplantae > Streptophyta > Magnoliopsida > Alismatales > Posidoniaceae > Posidonia > Posidonia australis. The sequence continues at coordinate 2,477 of JAMKQA010006956.1, forward strand.
GGAGCTAACATGAACACTCCGGGAATAAAGCTGGGGCGGCGTCTGCCTTGGTGGGAAAGCCTCGTGGTGGATGCTCTCGTCAGAAGATATGCCATTAGCCACGTGAGGGTTCGAAGCTTTGGCTTCTGTTGGGGGCACATCATTAATTAGATGGAAGGGTGGCATTGATTGTTAATAGGAGGGGAGGCTATTAATAATGGGAAGAGGGTAAGAAGGGTTATGTTTTTCTTGATTGTCTGCTGGAATCAAAATCTCGAGATGTCAAGTCACACTGAGATCGTCGAACACTTGCCATTAGCGAGTGATTGATTAATGGTTCGTGCTTGGAAAGTTAAACTTCTGTTTGTTGTACCTTTTATGTTGCCATCGGTCGTCTAGATTAGAGTACAGCTACACTTTGCACTTGACCCTAATTTAATCATTAATTCATATGATGGTAATTATCAATTATGTCACGAACTAGGATAATTCGTTTAATCGATCGTACCATGTAACATTGATATGAGGTGACTTGACAAGGGATGCAAGGTAAAGTTTCTGCTTAAGTTAAGTAAGAACTATCTATTTTTCTGTAAATTGTGTATATTTAATCTATATTTTTTTAAAAGATAATTTTAATATTTATTATATTAATTTTTTAAATAATTTATAAATAAAACACAACACCATTTACAAAGAGAATAATGTTGGTAACTCTCTCACAACGGAGTTTTTATGATTTTGGAGTCTTTGTTTCTTATACAATGACTTTCATCGTATAGTGGAATGTTTCCCTTTCTACCTAAGAACATAAATTATTCTAATCGAATTTCTGATATCCTTGTATTTGTATATACATTTTATTATTGTATTCTTTTTTTTTCTCGTCTGTAGTTTGATTGTAGCTCATGCATGTAGACATGTTGTTTCAACGGTAACTGTATTTTTTCCCCCCTAATGTTATTAGTTGATGTAAGTAACATTTGAACTTTCTGATATTGCATATATGCACAAAGAGATTTTACTAATCGACCAGATGACATGGACAAATTATGCAACAAGTTTTCAATCATTTAAGTCAAAATGAGATGAATTGTCAAATAATAAAATTAATAATAAAAAAGATGGTTTTTGCAAGAGGAAATGATAGAAGAAATTTCTGTAAATTAGCCAAACATCTTCAATCATGCATTGGATGAGTTGTTCGTGTCAGATCCGGATACATTGTTGAATGGGAAGTGGCGCACTAGTTCCTACATTTTGATGTCACCTTTCTCATTAAAGCTCCAAACAAAATCCATTCCAAAAAAAAATCAAAAAACTCCAAACAAACAAGCCAAGCTTGCATTATTCCACACAACAAACTGCTAAAAGAAAGAAGCCAAAAAACTACATATGTTATATCAGAATTTCAAGCAAAATCATGCTATTAACCCTCCAATTATATCAAGATCTCGAGGCTAAACTCTCCTAAATCGCCATATCTTCTCACACGCTAATAGAAAGACCTGTCCAACTTGCCTCTCAAAACCATGCATAAATCCAGTGGCACAAATCGTAATAATACAAAACGCCAGTGTCATTCCCACACACGTTACTACTAGCTTCCACTACTTGTACTGCACCACCGTCGCCATCTCCCACTCCACTCTCTCTTCCGTCTCTCTCTCTCTCTCTCTCTGTCACTGCTCTGCTCAGCTCAGATCACGGCAATGGAGAGCCGCAGCCGGTTCCTCCTCCTACCGCTCCTCACCCTGCTCCTCCTAGCCTCCGCGGCCACCCAATGCCAAGCCCACAACATCACCCGGATCCTGGCGGGCCACCGGCAGTTCTCCACCTTCAACCACTACCTTACCACCACCCACCTAGCCACCGAGATCAACCGCCGCCTCACCATCACCGTTCTCGTCGTCGACAACGCGGCCATGAACGCCCTCCTCGACAAGCACCTCTCCATTTACTCCATCAAGAACGTGCTCTCCCTCCACGTCCTCGCCGACTACTTCAGCGCCAAGAAGCTCCACCAGATCACCGACAGGACCGCGCTCGTCTCCACCCTCTTCCAGGCCACCGGGACGGCCACGGGCACCAGTGGCTTCGTCAACATCACCAACTTAAAGGGCGGGAAAGTTGGGTTCGGGGCGAAGGACAATGGCGGGGCGCTGGACTCCTTCTTTGTGAAGAGTGTGAAGGAGGTTCCGTATAAGATCTCCGTCCTTGAGATTAGTAGGATGCTCCGGTCGCCGGACGCCGAGGCCCCCACGCCGGCGCCCAGTGCCTATAATCTCACTGTGCTCATGACCAAGAAGGGATGCAAGGTAATTGCATTTTTAAGTTCTTAGCCTTTTTTCTTTCTTTTTTGGTTTTGTTTTTTTTATTTAAAGAAATTTGTTATGATAATGTATGTTGTTAGGATTTTTATTTTATTTTTTTGGTTGAAAGTTATGATACCATGTTAGAGTTTATAAGCACTGGATTGGATTAAGTTTTTCAAGTTACTAATGAAGTGTTAGGACTTCTATTGTTTGGGATCTAGTATAGTGTGCATCATACACATTCTTTATGTTCTTTTTCTGAGAGAACACAATTTTGTTATTTGTAATTTTCACATGATTAACAGTAAACATGGCTGTGTACGATAACATATATTTTTAGTCATTATGTGATTGCTAATTTGGAAAGTATTAGGAATTTTATTTCCCAATATAGTTTAGAGATATTCGTTTAAGGTTGGCAGTTAAGATTTAAGTAAAAAAATTCTGTAAGTTTGAACAAATAGATATTGGTTGAGGAGAAAATTGTTTAGTCCAACTGGATATCACAAGAACGGACCACTCTAATAACACGTGCGTCGGTGCAATTCATCGTCCTCTTTCATGTGAATGATTGCGATCCGTAAGTGTTGATTTGACAAAAAATGGTCTCAAATGTTTAATAATTAATGAAAAATCATAAGTACATTTATTTATTAACATCAGTGATCCAGATTCAATCATTTTGTACGATGAGAATTATAGGTTAGTTATTGCAAAAGCTGAAGCCCTTTAGTTTTCCAATTAATTGATGTCTTTTTGTCCATCAAAAAAAAAAAAGGTGTTTGCCGAGTTGCTGGCCTCCACCGCCGACGTGGAGAAGACGTTTGAGAGCAACGTAGACGGTGGTCTCACCATCCTCTGTCCAATCGACCAAGCCATGAAGAAATTCATGCCCAAGTACAAGAACCTCACCGCAGAAGGTAAGGCCTCGCTCCTCCTCTACCACGGCATCCCCGTCTACAACTCCATGCAAATGCTCAAGTCCGGCAATGGCGTTTCAAACACCCTTGCCACCGACGGCACCACCAAGAACTACAACTTCACCATCCAAAATGATGGCGAGATCGTCACACTCAAGACTAAGATAAGCACCGCCACGATCAGCGGCACCGTCATTGACGAGCAGCCACTTGCAGTGTATACCGTCGATAAGGTGTTGGAGCCAAGGGAATTGTTCAAGGTGGCAGAGGTTGATGCTCCGGCACCAGCTACGGCAAAGGCAAAGGCGAAAGCGAAGGAAACGGATGTTCCGGCACCGGAAGCAGACTCACCCGATGCGGATTACGCCGATGATACTGTGGCCGATGAGGATGCCAGTGGGAGAGTTGTCGCGAGTGGAGGACGGTGGTTGGTTGCTGTTGCTGCGGCGGCAATGGTGGCGGGTGCTATTGGCTTTTAGTTAATTTTAATAATAAGGGTGATAATCAGGGTTATTATTATTGTTTTAGAAAAGGAGAAAAATGATGTAGATTTGGGTTGATGGGGAATAAGGGACATGGATGGTCTCTTTTCTTTCCTTTTTTTTAATCAAATATGTTGTGATTACGAAGGACTATTGTATTCTGTTCTTGTGTGGATTGTGATGTATTTATTGGCCATATTTTGTTTTCTTCCTCCTCATAAAATTTGAGATATGGTTGTGAAGTTCTGGTAAATGTTGTGGGTGGGTGGCTGTCGTGTGGTTGTTGCCGTTGTATGTGGTTGTTTGTCTTTATTCACTTTGCCCCCCTTTTTTTTTGGTCTCTCCTGTGAATGAATAGAGAAAACACTGGTTGTTAAGTGACTATTGTTCATTTATTTTTTACGCGGAATGGGGAATTGAATTGCGCATGGACATGGTTCTTCTTCTACTATTTCTCTCTGGCTTTGTGCTGGTAGAGCTGAGACAGAGGAAATTAAATGTGCCTCACCCCGTGATCCAATGAAGAGAATCATACTTGCTTTGGTCTCAGTCGTGTACTATTCGTTGATCCATACTATCACATCAGATTTGTTCTACTTAATAAAACCGTATTTAAGCTCTAGACTTTCTTGTTTCTCCTTCATCATATGCCATGATGTACCCATATCAGATCACTCAAGATAAACCCATATTGCGACATTCAGCAATTGGGTGTTGTCGTCTTATTCTGGATTCGTGGTTTGAAATTCTGAGCCGTGAAGCACAACTAAACCTGTTGCGGCATGAACATTTTTGTGATTTGCATAATGCAACATCCACAATTCACATTACTGCTCTGTGGGATTCATAAACCAAATCTTCGACGTATAACATGAATAATTTCCATTTTCTTCGAGACAAATGTCGTCGACATAAATATTACATCTATTAATAATCAATTCTCAAGCGTTTAGTTACACTTTAATACAAAGAAGACAATGCAATGAATGACGCTGAGAAAAGTATAACAATTAAAGAACCAGCAACTTGGAGCTTTTAAGGCATATTCAAGTCCCTGCTATTCAAATAGAGGTAGCTTTCTTTGTTGGAGAAAGCTGAGCTTATGCAAACTGGCGAAAAGCCCGCATAATCCTTATCAAATTTTGCTAAGCCAACCCTGACGATATACTGCACAAGCTCGTGCTTCTGTACAAAGGGTTGCGCCTGAAATTCCTCGATTGGAATCCACTGGATGACAAAACCGAATTACATACATAATGTACAAGAAATTTCATACATAATGTACAAGAAGATAAAAAATTGGAAAACCCTCAGTCTACAAGTATGCTATGTTATTAATCATACTGAGCCAAATTGCATCAAATATAATAACAAGAGCACACCAAATAACACTTCAAGTTAGGCACTTAGACTGCAACTTCAGCAAGAGCTGAAAGGTGGGACGTAAACATCAACATTAACAGTCAATTAAACCAAAATATAATTCAGAATGCTAAAGAATTTAAGGGAGAAAAATACACTTGGAATCAGGGAAACCCTTAATGAAACTCTCTTTAATGCTCATTTTTGTAAAAGTATTTTGGATATGTTACCTGAGCTGCCTCAATTTCAGAGTCTTGCTTCTGAATGTCAAAAGAGAGGGGACGCAACAAACATACAAAGAACAAATCTGACTTCTCAAAGAAAGCTTTGTGACTTTGCCTGTGGATAAAGACAACTGCCGTAATGAATTGGAAAAGAAGAGTCTTCGGAAAAATGAAGATAATGAATCTTTGGAAAAGTAATGCATCTAGAAGCAATGGTTTACCTCAAATACAATTTAATTCAAAACAATACAGGTAACAATTAGCAGAAATAGGAGAAGTTTAAAATGCCTTTTCTGATTTAAATTGCCATTCTATTTGTCCAGTTTTGTCAATTACCTGAATGCAAGTACTTCCACAAATTCTGTGTCGATCTGCAAAATACAAAAAAAAAGCATTTCAATGAAAGAGTTTAGAAGAATTGCATAAACTTGAGTGCACTGTCATGGCAACATGTTAAACATACTCCTGTTTCTTCTTTTACTTCCCTAATTGCACCATCATATATATCTTCACTCTACAAATAAAGATGCTGGTCAGTTGTGCACATAAGGCCAGTAAATGATTGATTAAAACGCATGTACCTGTTCAACAACACCAGTAGGGAACTTCCATATTCCTGTGCCACGAAACCTGCCATTCTTCTCCTGGACAGCCAACACCTACTAAAACAAAATTTACAAAGTGAATTTTACAGCTAGGTTGCTTGTTCAAATAGATAGACAAAATCGAGAAGTTTAGTTTAAACAAGTAAAAAAAATGTAATTCTGCAATATTCCATCATAAGACCTTACCTAACTAGCAAGCAGAAAAACATAAATAATATCGGAACTGAATAAAGTATAAAAAGTTTCTTCTTTGAGCCAATCAGATGTATAAAAATGAAGGGATAACAATGAGAGGTAAGTACCTCTCTCTTATCATTTAACACGAAGGCACCAACACCCACTCGATGGGTAGCATTTACAGGAAGTGTGTGCTCTGTTGCTGGGATCCAATATACAAGCATTAAATAAGTTGGCTCTGCATGGTGATACCAAAAACCCTCCTGCATAAGGTTTATCGATTTTATAAACTCTTAATCAACTGATAGAAATTTAATCAACAGAAAATCACAACAGAAAGAAAAAAAAAAAGGAAACAGATGGTCCTTTTAGATACACCTTTTAGTCTTTGAAGTAGATACTCTTGAATAAAAAAAACCTTTTATGGATAAAAGCCGTAGAAGCTGATCCCATGAAAAAATCAGGTACATGGCATGCAACACCTTTTTTATTTGATTTGAACAAAAACAAGAAATTCAGTACATATCTAAAGGAACAACTGAAATTTACAAAAATAAAAAATTGGAGTTTTATAGTTATAGACATACAGCAACGATAACAACAGAAATCATCCCCTAATCCCACTATGTAGGGTTGGCATATGATTCATTCTTTCCATTTAGCTCTATCTATTGCTACTTCCTTAGATTATGCATGTTTAATCCTTTTTTATTATTTCTAACTATGTGATTTTAGGTCTTCTTCTACATCTTTTAACTCCCCAACATTAATTAGTTCTCCCATTCTTACAAGTGCACCTAATTTTCTTCTTTGGACATGTCCAAATCGCCTAAGATGATCCTCTCTCATTTTATCCTTCATTTGTGCTACCACCACCTATTACAAATGAATAGTTGTGACAAATGTGATCCTTAATTGCCAGCTCCATTCCTCATAGGATGTGTAACGACTGAAAGTTATTTGCTACTTTTGGTTTTACGGTCAATAGAAAGCTTAATGACATTGTAATGGCAAAATTTCTGTTGTTTACCTCAAGAAAAATAAATGGATACCATCGGTTTATTCTTGAATTGTGTCTCAAACTGCTAATTTGCCATTCAAGCTATAGAAATAACCAAAAACTTCTTTATATGTTAGGATTGTTTTTTACCCTTTCCTTTTGGAGTATTTGGAAATGTAGTACAATTGCAAGTCATTATATCTATCGATTGGCCCGTCATAATTTAGGATAGGTTTTTTTTCTTTACAAAACCATTTATCCAATAATTTAGTGTTCATTCCAAGAGAGTTAATGCTGTATTGGAATTAGACATAACTAAGAAATGTAACCTTTAAATGAATTCTTTACAAAACAATTTATCAAATTATTTGATTCTAGAAGAATCCTCTAAAATGTAACCTTTAGTCATCAATATTTTAACACTAGTCACTAGGGCGGTCCTGGCACATTGTCACTCCTTGGCCTTGCTGAACACTAAAAAATGCAGCAGCAAAATGTTCAGATGCAATTGCTAAGAGAATTAATCAGGACTAAGCACAAGCAGTTGGCATTGACTTAACATCTTGATACTAAGAAATAAAATGCTAAATAAATAAATATCAAACCTCCCAGCGATATACATCGGAGATGGGATGTATGGCTATACCTCAACAGCAAGTGGGACTAGATTAGCAAGTTCTATGGGCAACTTGATCCAAACACCCTTTCGCCGCTGAAAACAGAAGATTTCATTAGAAATACTGATATGGGAAGCATATTTAGTCCTGAAACAAGGACAGCATGAACACCTCTAGCAGTCAACTTGAAAAAAATTAGTTGGTATGATGGTTATAAGTTCACCTGCTGTCTCCAATTTAACATAGATAACCGTAATGCTGACACAAACTTTTTGGATTCCATTGCATCCTTCATTTCAATAATGACTCCTCCATGGTCATCGTTGACTCCTGGAAGGAGCTCAACATCTTCATTCTCTTCCATAGACATTGGTTGAGTAACTGGTGATGGACCTACTGAGGATGACAAGGATCTGATATGTAAAGGTCTTGCAGCTCTAATCTGAAAAACTGGAGAAAGGAAGAAAACTTCCACAGTCAATGCCCCAGACAGTTGGGTCCCAGCTTATAATCTGCTCAGAAAACATTTTTATCATTTATAAAGTAGCTATAACAACATCAAAGGAAGACAACTAGATAAGGCATATGTGACTTGAGGGCATATGTTAAAGTTTTTTCTCTCCAAAACGCAACATAAAATTGTAAGAAATAAAGACATACATCATCAATTGATAAAAACCACCCAAAGAATCAACAAATAGTAGGACACCAGAAATGGAAATCCAACGAAGGCCAACTACATCCACATTTCAAAGGAAGTCTGTTAAGGTATGACAATATTCTAATAAACTCCAAGTCTCTAACATAGTCAAGTCCTCAGTGTAGGGGAAAATTCTCGGAATCTAAATGAGATGCATGCAACTATTCACAGGAACATGTTCAACATAAGATTATCCAATCGTGGATTAACCTAAACATAGAAATTCTTTTTAGTGGCACCTAAACATAGAAGTAGTGTAACACTACCCTCTTGTGTTGCAATAATTATGTGAGGTCAAGCAGTGGAACCTATTGGAAAGCTAGCACATGATAGCAGGCCTCTCTCAGCATGGTAAGTTGTATTTGTGAGATTTCTGGAAATGACCTCTAACACTTATTCGATTCACATACAAACAACATATTTCCATCATCCATCCTTAGCAAGGCAAAGAAAAATGTCACCCAAACAGCAGCATCAGGTCTGGCTCAGTGATGGAGAGTTTGGCTGTAGTGCATTCTTTCTTGAGCTACGTAACTTGTGTACCTAGCTATCTGTTTCAGAAGTACAAGCTGCTTCGGGAAGGCAAGGTCAAACATACATTCTAACCTTCAGAATCAAAGTTTTTAAAAAACAGAAAACAACCTCTACACAGATTGAGTCTAAACTTTTTGAAAAAAACGGGAGTTTAATGGGAGTTTAATGGGGGTTTAACGAGAAAACTGTCCAAATTAAAAAAAAAAATGTAACATGCATATAACCAACAACATTCAACAAATTACCGCAATATACAAAACTATTATTCAAACACAAACAATTTAATTCAAAAACCATAACTTGAATGCGTGTAAATATCATTCAATCACGAGTGTATAATTACCATTTAACAACAATAATTCAAAAACATAAATTAAATAACTAAGTCAAGCATAAGTAAACAAATAAGTACCTAGATAATTAGATTATGTCAATGACAAGAAGTCATTAACATTATATTAAAAAAATGGACGTTTTTACTTAAAAAATGGTCAAACGTTTGAACTTACTTAAAAAATGGTGTAATGTAAAAAAATTGTTTAAACGGTGCCTCTTTTCCATTTTTTGGAACAATGTTTAGAATCAATCTTGATGAACTATTCATGATCACAAGTTGTTTTTCAAAAACAAATACACCAACTATGATAGTGTTTGATCCCAATAATTACATGCTAATAAAAGAAACATTTTATACAACTGTCAAAATCAATAACATACTGAACACTTATAGAACAGGGGAAAATCCAACGCAGCTTTTAAAAGCTGTGTGATTGTGTAGAATTTATGAGAATGTCAATTGCTTTATGGAAATCAAACTACTATATAGTTATACAATTACAAATTCATTGTTATAAAGTTCCAACTTTCGCCTTCTTCCCTCTGCAAATATTTATATAGATTACCTTAAAAACTTTCCAGTTCCATCAAGATTATCTCAGTTCAAATCATTTCATTTCACAGTTGTGGTCTGATTAAGGATCCAGCATGGCTAATTTGTGGTTATGTTGATTTGTGTTTCTTCATAACTTTGTCTCATTGCACTTTTCCTTGCTATGTGTGGTGGAAGGATAGTTGCTTACTCACAGAGTCATTGGTCTCTAGGACAAATGGATAATACATCAATACAATTTGATGGGTATCCCAAATTTCAACTATAAGTTTTTTGACAAGCAAGGAAATGATGTGGTCCATTCCGATGTGGTAAACACTAGAACTAAAAAACAGTTATTTGAGGAACAGAATAACATTCATGGTTTGAAAAGTTACTTCATCTGCCAGACATGAGAGGATGGTAAGTCCTACAATGAAGTGTATAATGAGATAAATATAAGAAAATAAAGAGAAAAAAAGGAGATGTAAGCGGGAGAGAGTCATCTTTCATCAGGCTTGATATCCAAATTTATCTCAAAATGAGAAACAACATTTTTCATCAGGATTATAAACCCTATGATGAAGTGTATAATAAGATAGACATAAGAAAAGAAAGAGACAAAAACAATATTCATCTTTCATCACACTTGATATCCAAATCTATCTTAAGATGAGAAACAGCATAATGGTTCTCTAGACAATACTAAGCCAATACCACTCAATGAATATAGGAGATGTGGGAAGATACAACTATCTCATTTAAGGCTATTACTGTCATGTTATCGAAGTCTATAATCAAAACTGCAAGAATCATTTTAATTCTTAGGTAGTGTGGCTCAACATAACTATAGATGATCTGCCTATGTCGATGTGTGAGATATAATCCCAACATCTCACTGAATAGGGTGACGTGTGTCATGATTCTGGAGTAAGTTGGAGGGGAAACAGAGAAGCTATGGGAAAGCAATTCCTGTGCTACCAGCAGTTCATTGTCTTTCGATGGGAGATCAGGCTTCTAGACTGGAAGGCTACTAGCCCACCAATATGCCAAAAGACAGTTTGGTGAACACAAGATTCAATTCACAGATCGCACAATGGTGCACCGGATGTCTGGCATGACATCACACATCTTCAATTGTGTTGAGGGAAGTTTTGGGGATTCATAGAGGGAATCAGGGCTACTTTTTGGGAAGGGAATATGTTGTGTTGAAAAAGAAGAAATTATTCTCATTAAAGAGGAGTGTTACATATATATATATGGTGGATTATAAGAAATAGGATCTATATAACATACAAGATCCATTAACCAACTAACACACTAAATATAATACTAACACTTCTCTTCAAGCTGGAACAAATATATCTAACATGCTCAACTTGTAACATAATCCATCAAAGACTCCAACACTCAGTCTTTTTGTGAAAATATCTACCAACTGCTCAAAAGATTGGGTATAAGGAGTACTAATGTGATCAGATAGTACCATATCTATCTTTAATGTAATGACAATCTACCTCTATATATTTGCTCCTCTCGTGAAAGGTAGAATTGTTGACAATGAATATCGTTGCCTGATTGTCATAATACATGGCTATGGGAAGATCAACATGAATACCAAATTCTATCAGTAGGGATCGAAGTTACATCATCTCGTAACCTATTTAAGCTATTGCTCTGTATTCCGCTTCTGCATTGGATTGTGAAACAACATTTTGCTTCTTCAAGTGACCAAGTTACGACCTAATAAGTGCAATAACCTGATGTAGATTTCTTGTCTCTCTGATCACCTATATAGTCAAAATCTGAATAAACTTCAATCTATAGGTGCCCATGTTTCCTGTAAATCAAGTCCTTTCCAGTGTGCTCTTAATGTAGACAAGTATATGTAGAGCTTATTGACAATGCATCTGTCTGGACTCATGCACAAATTGACTCAAAAGTCCTAGTACAATGATATATCAGGCCAAGTGACATTTAAGTAGATCAACTTGCCTATAAGCATTTGTAACTATCAGCTTCCTTCAATAACATCGATGACTTATTCTAAAAAGAAGAATTTTACTTTATAAGTGTCCTTTTAGGATTGCATCCTAAGAGTCTTGTATCATGCAATAAATCTAAAACATACTTTCTTTGAGATAGAACTAGTTTGTCTTTACTGTATGCAAATTCAATTTCAAAAAAATATTTAAGTTTGCCCATATCCTTGTGACTAAGTATGTGGACATATATTCCTTTGTTTCTGCAATCATTGTAGTATCACTGTTCGTCAAGAAGATATCATTTATATAGACTACCAAGAACACATAGCTTTTGTACTTGATTTATGAAGACTGAATGATCAACAATGCGTTATCTAAAACCATTACCCAACATAACTTAGTTAAACAATTGAAATCATGCTCTCGAGCTTTGTTTCAGTCTATATATTACCTTTCGAAGTAAACATACATGATTCTCTTTCTAAGCAACAAACTTAAGAGGTTGCTCAATGTAGACTTACTTTGACAAATTTTCATATAGAAAGACATTCTTTACATCCAACTGATGCAAAGATCAAGATTGATTAGTAGCAAGAGATAAGAGAACATGGATGGAATTGAGACGTGTCACATGAGAACGTTTCTGCATAGTCAATGTCGTAAGTCTGTATAAAGCCTTGTGTCACCAAACGGACTTTGTAGCACTCAATAGACCTATTTATCTTATGTTTGATTGTGAACACTCATTGACAACTAACTACCCTTGTTACTTCAGGATGAGTCACAAATTCCCATGTACCTTAGGATACCAATGCTTGCATTTTTTCAATCATGGTAGATTTCTAATGAGGAATTTGAAAGACTTCTTAGTAATATTTGGGAATAAACTCTATAGAAATAGACAGAACAAAATAACAAAAAGAAGGGTGAATGCTGTCATAAGTAACAAAGATAGATATAAGATGAGTTGTAGTAGAACGACTACCTTTGTATGAGACTATAGAAAGGTCGGAATGCGTAGGATCCGCAGATGTTTAAGTTGGAGCAATCTCCACTGAAGAGAGTACCAGTAGCCGTTAATGGCGATGATACACTTGCAATGGTTTCGATACTTGCTGTTCAACTTAGACTAACTCATCATGTTCTATGGGAGTAACAAGAACTGATGGAGGAATAAGAACAGACTCAACAACAGGAATAGATTCTGTAGCCTTAAAAAAGGATTTAGATTCAAGGAAAGTGTCATCAACAAAAATAATATAACAACACATAGGTAGGTGAAAACACCGATATCCTTTTTGAGTTTTAGAATATCCCACAAAGACATATTTCAAGGTCTGAGGAGCAATTCATCAAGCTTAAGTATGTGATTTTGAATAAATGCAACACAACTAAATACTTTAGGTGGAAGAACAAATAACTCCTGATTAGAGCATAATCTTTGAAAAGAACCTCCCTCTAAGAGGAATAGAAGGCATACAATTAATACGTATACGGAAGTAAACACCGTATCAGACGGTAAATACTTAGAAGCTTACTTCTTAACCATAATGGTATGTGTCCCATCTAGAAGGTGACGATGCTTGCATTCAATCACATCATTTTATTAAAAAGTATATGCACATGAGGTTCGATGCAAGATTTCCTTAGAGGAACAGTAGTCTTAAAGATTGATTTGTAAAAATTCTAATGTATTATCGGTACAAAAAAATTTGGACAAGATATAAATTTCATTCATAATTTCAACAAAAAAAAAATTTAATCACATCAAACACATGTTGTTTATCCTTCAAGAGGTACATCTAAGACACACAAGAGAAGTCATACCTATAACCAGAAACAAACAAATCATGAACAAGTTCTCAAATATCACAATGAACTAGATTTGACTCGAAGCTAAAGACTGACACTTATATATAGCACAATGATGTTTACCCAACTCATATGACTTACAAATAAATGACTCTAAAGATACCCATAGAATAGCCTACTAAAGGCGACAAATGGACAAATGTCCTAAATGACAATGCCATAAAAAGGAAGAGCTTACTGTTGAAGTAGCAGTAGTAAGTCCTTGTGAAATATCATCGCGAATCAGTAGGTACACGCCTTGTCTTTGTTTACAGTCTAAACCAATCCTCCTTTCTGTCTACAAATCTTGGAAAGTACAATGAAAAGGATAGAAAGTAACAAAACAATATAATTGTTTGGTGATTGCACTAACGAAAAGTAAATTTACAGGAAAATCGGAAATAAAAAAGACTTTTTAAAGGGTGATTTGAGAAGAAACATGAACTACTCCTCTCGCTACTAGGCAACTCCGATCATCAACTATGGAACCAAAATTGATGTCTGATAATTGGGAAAGATAGGTGAAGACATTTCAAGTACTTGTCATGTAGGAGGAGGCTCCCGAGTTTATAATCCAATCACTATCTTAAGAAGCAAGCAAAGCATATGTACCTGATGTGGTGATATGAGAGGCAATCGTAATGGACTGAGTGGCTTTCCTATAAAGGAGCTAATCATACTTGACCTAAGGAATGGCCACAATCTGAGAAAAGGACTACGATGATAGGAAATCGAAGGCAGGTGACTCTAATGATGCAAGATGTGCTAAAAGAGGCCGGTTAAACTTGTTTCGGTATCTGTTAGAAGTGTGGTTGCTATGACCACAATGGTCACACTTGTAACCATCACGACTACATCCGTGTCCACGAATACCTCAAGTGCCGCCTCTTCTTATGGATACCACCATCATCGTCTGATTTGAAACAATACAGGAAGCCAAAGAATGAGTAAAAACATGTAGAACTCGTGTAAAGGTAAATTGGACAGTGGAAACTTAGTTGACACCAAGAGTCTGTCATATAATCTGACTAGCAAAATCAAGCTGTAGGTCGACTGGGAAGATCATCACTGGTAACTCCTCTCTGTATTCCTTTATCTTGGAAAGATCTACGACAAGAGGTTGATACACCTCCAACTCATCTAATAGAGATCTCAAAGTACAGTAAAAATCCTATACAGCGTGGTCACCCTGCTTATGTGTGAATAACTGCTCATAGATCTTACAAATTCTGACAATATTCTTCTCATTTCCATATGTACTACAAAGAGTATTCTAAATCTTCTTTGCAAGCTTTAACATTATGACCGAACGAACAATACTTTCATCCATACTATTCACCATCCAAGAAATAGTTGCACAGTCATCCACAAACTAATCCTTATAAACCACATCTTTAACATTAAGTGTGATGTATCGTATTTTCCGATGGTTACAAAGGAATGTCTTGAAAGCTTGAGACTATAATAGATAATTCTTTTTTATCAGCTTGATTGATGTTGCAACAAGTCTTTTGAGCAATGAATCACGAGAAGATGCCATGAGAAAGATCTAGACAGGTTTGATTTGTTAAGAAAAAACTAATTTGTGAGCAAAAAAGGCCAATATGGACTAGAAAAAGCCTAAAACATCACGGAAACTTAGAACATATACTTGTTGCCCTAGAGAGGATAGGTCCTGCACACTTATTAGCAACAACATCGATTTAGACAACTGATAATAGCTACAAAAACCATCGATTTCCCTAGAAATGATAGTGGAAAGGGTTGGTCAGGCCAACCGATGGTGAATGAGGGATAGAAGGAGCCAGAGGTGACCCCTGATGGTTTGTCCAGCGATTGGAAAGTCTACATGTGCCGGAAAAGAGGAGTTAAGGTGTCGTTGGCGGCAGCAAATGGTGTTTTCCAATGGCTGGCTCGTCGGAATCCGACGTATGGCAGCATGGAAGGTCGACAACGGCTGACTGTGGTTTGTGGCTTCCTATGGTGACCATGGTACTAAATGTCTACGCGTGTCACCGAAATTTCTCCAACACGTGTCTTATTTTCAATTTACCGACATAACTCCGACACGATATCGAAATGGAAGTTTTATGAACAAATGTAATTTTTTTTATCGTGTTTCCACCGACACAATTCCAACATACCGATATTTCCCCGACACGTGTCTATTTTTCAACTTATCGAAGTCCGACGCTAAATCGACATTTAGAACCATGATGGTGACTAGGGTTTGTAACCTTACTCTGGTACCATGTTGTGTTTAAAAAGAAGAGATTATTCTCATTAGATATAGTGATTTATAAGGAATAAAATCCATATAACATATAATATTTATTAACCCACTAACACACTAAATATAACACTAACAGAATAGATATGCAATCTCTCCTCTCAAAAAAGCCTTGTCTTGGTTTTTTTTCCTACCAACTTGGGTGAGTTGATATAGAGATGAGAGGTGGAGAAGAACCAGAAATAAAGATTGTTGTTCCTTTATTCTTTCCCTCCTTGAGATGGAAGAAAAAGCTCTCTATTCCCCTCTGGATGTAAACCGCCTATCAAGATCCAAATCGTGTAAATTCTTGTGCGGATGTTTTGTATTGGTTGTTTGGGTTCCACTTTAGAGGTGTAGGTTCTGGTGATGAAGAGTTTGATGGAAAATCCGACGACTGCGCAGAGTATTCCGACGTCAAGGATTTGGGACTCCGACGATGGTCAAGAAGGAGGAAGATCACTGTAAGTTTTTTCTGTGTCATTTTCCTTTCTATCTTCTCCTCTATTTATAGAAGACCTTGACCACTCCTCCGCCCCTCCTCCAACGACTCTCCTTAGCCGTTTCAATTCCGACCATAAAGGCCTTGAAACCGTCGGAGTAAATCCAGCCATGAATGGGTGAAAACGGTCGTCCGTTTCACCCTTCATTTGAAATGGTCTTCAATGACCATTACTCACATCTTCCACTTGGTCTTCACCACTCCTCCGCCCCTCCTCCAACGACTCTCCTTAGCCGTTTCAATTCCGGCCATAAAGGCCTTGAAACCGTCGGAGTAAATCCGGCCATAAATGGGTGAAAACGGTCGTCCGTTTCACCCTTCATTTGAAATGGTCTTCAATGACCATTACTCACATCTTCCACTTGGTCATGAAGACCATGCACAATTTCCATGCACAATTTCCACTTCTACTATCCGTAAAGTGTATATTTTAAATTTAAATTTTCCACTCTCACTATTCATGAGAATGTTCTTCATTTCCATCATACATGAAAATGTTCCTTAATCCCATTAAGTTCACGAACTTAATGAATCTTCCCTCTGGAATTCCTTTTGTCAAAGGATCAACAATCATATCTTCCGTAGGAATATAACTCAATTTTATTTCTCCTTCCTTCACTATATCATGAATATAGTGATAGTGTAGGTTAATATGCTGTCCTCTTGAATTATTTGCACCACTATGTATAAGACTAATTGCCGCTTGGTTATCGCAATACATCTCTATTGAACCACTTATCAAATTGAGATTTAAATCATTTATAAATCTCCTGATCCAAACTGCACGTGATGCAGCTACACTACAGGCAACATATTCAGCTTCCTGTGTGTATTTCGCTACACATCCTTACTTTTTACTTCCCCAAGATATAACTGCACCTCCAAAGATGAATACATGTCCCGAAGTGGACTTCCAATCATCTTTGTCACCACCTAGATCTGCATCTGTATAACCAAGCACTTCAAGCTCA
>JAMKQA010006957.1:0-16870 GCA_024699735.1 Posidonia australis
GGACGGGGAGAAAAGTATGCGACTCGTGAGAGGAAGGAAAGGAAGGAGAAAAAGAAGGAAAAGAAAGGAAGAAAAGACAGGCACGCAAACCGAGGCAACTGTGCATCCTCAAACCGGACTCCACATGGATCCCAAATCACAAGCAGATGCACAGAAAGCCAACCACAACCTCACACAACCAAGAAACAACAGATTACCCATTAAAAAATCATTATACACAAAATTGCAAATAATTACGTGGTTTACAATAAAAATGGATAATCAGGCCCAAATGTCACACTAGGGGACGTTGGTTGCATTCCTGGTTGGTCAAGCACGTCGCCTAGGTTGAGGTCTTGTGATCAAGAGGTTAAGGTAAGTGTTTTTTGGATTCTGAAGATATGATACTCCTAGATTATCGTTCACGAGACCAGGGTTGAGATCCGTAGGCTGAGGTATTGTTCGGGTAGGTGTTAGTCCTAGGTGTCGAAGACTTAGGGTACCATTCGTACCTGGTGGTATCGTACCAGTGGACTCAGGAGGTTTGAGACTCCTGTGTAGCTGAATGTGATACCCCTAGTGGTTACAGTATCGAGACTGGTGGGTGCTGGCTGAGCCTGGGAGGTGAGGAGCCTTCAAGGGTTCGAGAACTGTGTAGGGCGTCGGGAGGTTGTATCTTGTAGTTTGTTTTGAGAGAGGACAACTCTCTTAGGTGTAGAGTGAGCCAGCTTTCTTGGTGTGTGGTTAACCTTTGGAGGGTCTAGTAGGTAGTGGGACGTCGGGAAGGATAGACTCCTCCACAGGGTGGTTGTTTGTGGTAGTACATATGCCATGGTCGCTCTTTGGTAGACTGCTTGTGGCCAATGTCGATTGCTTGACACAAGACAACACGACACATTGTGTTTGACTTGGTTGTTTGTGGTGGTTGTTTGTGCACTGGTTTAGAGAATCAAGCTCTGATCTATAGTAGACTGTGGTATTGGAGTAAAGGCTTGATGTTTGTTTCTGTTTAGTTTTGTGGTTGTTGTGGTGCGTGTTTTGGATGCTGTAGAAAGTGTTCAGACATCGTTGGTTGTCTAGTCCGCACAAAGAATGCATGGAATTAGATTGTGTGACTTTTGATGCTTTTGGTGTGGTCTTGGGCTTGATCTAGCGAGAGTAGCATGCATATGGTTTTTGAAAAGAAAAGAGAAAAGTGGTTTTAAAGGCATGTTTTAAAGGAATTGTTGTATACTAAGCAATAGTGAGTGGTCCTATTGTGGTGTTGTGGCATCTAAGTAAGATGTCGGTGGTTGTTTGCTTCCGACGTAGTTACGTTGGGCTCCTCGGTGTAGTTTGCTAAGTTAGCATGCCTGTGTTTAGGGTGGGTGTATGCTGGGTGACTGTTTTGAATGGTCACTTATATGTACTTATTTTTGATATTTTTCAGGTACAGGACTAGGAGTTGGTTTGCTAGTACACATATAAGGAGTCACACTACCACACATGAGGGTTCTTGTGAGTGTTTAGTTATTAGTATTATTTTTGTTAATTATGCTTAGTTATTTATGCTTAGATCTAATTCAGAATTAGTATAGCTGTAACCGGAATAAAAAGATAAGATAAAAATGAAAAATGTGGCTGGGATGAGTGATAGTAACTTGGAGGTTGTTACAAAGTTTCTTCACATGATTAGGAATGCAATTGAAGATCATTTCTCAACTCCATTTAACAAACCCCTTACACCCACTATTATGCTTAATTGGAAGACCCTACTACCATGTAAGATATCTAATGCTGAGTCCATTGAAGGTCCTTTAACTGAATTAGAAGTCAAGAAAAGTGTTTTTTCATTACATGGTGACAAATCCCCCAGACTTGATTGATTTCCATTAAGTTTTTACCATTATTTTTAGGACTTGATTAAGGAAGACCTTCTCCAAGTTTTCTATTACTTTTTCCATGATCAGGACAGTGAGATTCTGAGAAACATCAACCAGACTTTTATAATTCTAACTCCAAAGAAGACATGTGTTGAATCTATCCTGGATTATCATCCAATTAGTCTCCTTCCCAGCAGTTATAAAATTATAGCTAAATGTCTAGCTATTTGTCTTTCACTTATATCGAATAGCATTATTGATGACTCTTAGTGTATCTTTTAAAGGAAAGACTATTAGTGATTACTTTTTTGTAGCATAAGAAACTCTTCATCTCTTACAATCAACTAGATCGAAGGGGGTGATGATAAAACTAGACTTTGAAAGAAATTTTGACCATGTGAATTGGGAGTTCTAGATTAACACTTTTACTAACTTTGGTTTTGGATCTAAATAGATTTCATGGATCAAAATGTATATATACATGGTAAAGTTCTTAGTCCTAGTTAATGGATTTCCAAAGTGTATTTTGGTGTCTTAAATGGGCTTAGACAAGGAGACCCATCGTCTCCCTTGTTATTCATTTTAGTCATCTACGTCCTTAATAGGATACTTCGTCTGACTATGGATAATAATTTAATCAAAGGGATTAAATTTCCCCACAATGGTTTGAAGGTGCTCAATATTTAATATGCTGATGATATCCTTCTTTTTTTGGATCCAACTGAGGAAGGTCTGATAAACTTGAAAAGAATTCCTTACTGCTTCCAACTAGCCTCAAGGTTAAACATTAATTTCATTAAGCCTCCTCTTATAGGTATAGGGATCTCCTCTTCTCCAGTTGAGAAACTTAGTATCGTTTTGGGATGTAGTTTGGTTTTCCTTCCCATAAAATATCTAAGACTACTACTTACTTTTAAGAAAGTCTCTTTCAATGATTAGGCAATGGTTCTAGATAAATTGAACACCTGTCTTGACTCTTGGAAGAGTTGATACTTATCTTTGGAGGGTAGGTTTACTCTATTAAATTCTGTTTTGTCAGCCATTCTTACTTATTAACTGTCTGTACTCCACCTGCTTGTTATAGTAGAAAGGGAGATTGACAAAATCTGGAAGAAGTTTCTGTGGAGTCTAAGATCTGATGTCTATAAGGGTTATTACATTGCTAGATGGCAAAATATTTGTAAAAGTAAAGAACAATATGGGTTAGGGATACTTAATATTAGAAACTTTAACACTACTCTTAAGTGCAAGTTATTATGGAATCTTTTGTCACATAAAGTAATTACAAGATGGCGTGGTCTGATTAGAAGTAGATACTTTAGGAATAATTTTTTAAGTACCATATTGAATACTTCTTCCAGCCATATCTCTCATTTATGAAAGGAGCTAAAGTTATGTTTCTTGATTGTTAATACTTTTAGTATTTTCTCACTTCAGAATGGTTAATCCATTCTTTTTTGTGATAATATGTGGTTAGATCAATCATCATTAAGATCGTTGTTCACAGAGTTCTACCACCTTGTTAAGCACAAAAAATGGTTGCTAGCTAGAATGGTGGCAGCCTTCCCTCATTTGGGAGTTGGACTTTTCAGGTCCAGTCTTGCTATGCTCCTTGGACTATTGTCACAGTTTGTTGATATTATTTCTGCTTCCAATTTTACTTCAGTCGAAGACTCTATCTTCTGATCTATTACTAGTTCGCAAGTATTTACTATTAGGAACTGCTACAATATCCTGAATGATGGAGGCTTGAGATCACCTTTCAAGAACAACATTTGGAAAAGTGTGGTGCCACTTAAGGTGAAGGTATTTTTATAGCTGACACTTAAGGACAAAATCCTATCTAGAGTTAATTTGATTAAAAGGGTTTGGCAAGGGCCCTCCCATTGTTCTGTTTGTGATTAGCAAGATGAAATTGTAATACATTTATTTTTTCATTACTCTATTTCTAGATTAATATGGAATTTTTTTTTGAGAAACTTAAATTCCTCTCTTTCCAACATTACTTTAAATTAGGATTTTTCTTTGAAAAGACATTTAGTTGCCTAGATTTGCAATTTATTGATTTACTTTGCTTCTTGTTATTCATCGGTGTCTATTGTTAAATCACAATGAAGTCGTTTTTCGTGGCATTCACAATTGATGTCTATGGTGATTGAGTACGTGAGCTTGCTCAAACGTCGCTTGGTCGCGCTGTCGCGAAGACGAACGCCCATTTTGCACTCACCGGAGAACGATCAAGTACGTGGTGGAGTGCATGAAATCTTCTTCTCTGGCCGCCATCTATACATATATCCACTTCATATCCTGTGATAACGTGAAAGTGGACTGTGAGATTCTCATGGACCTGTTTCGTGAAAGTCCACCATATTATGTAATTAGTTTTTATTGGGTCTTTGTTTTGAAGTAATCTCCGTTAAGTACAGATCACAACTTGCATGGTTTTTATTACTCCAGCTTCCCATTGGTTTTAATCGCCCATGCCGGAGGGACCATCATTTTGCAGGTTCTATTTATTTCACCACACATCTGGCTCAACTTCTTTGCTTACTTATGGACTTTTAGTTGACAATTAGTCGTAGATGGTTTTATTAACTAACCACTATCTTCAATTTGAAAAAAAAGAAAAAAAGAAACTAAGATAAAACTAGTAGTGGAATTACGTTGTGGTCGAGGACTATTTAAAGCTGCCATACAACTAAAACCAAATGTAATCTTGATATTTATACGGAGGAAGTTAATCATTATTCATCTTAATGTTTGACCATTACCCACCAAATAATAGGCTCCCTCTATGACATTCCACATACTAATTGCGTTGTTTGACTTGAAGTTGCGTGAAAGACCACCAACTCTTGATGGTACTCTTCAAAATCATAAAATTTAATTTTGCACAAAAAAAATTATAAAATTTAATAGAGTCAGAGATGCAATTGGCCTGGTGAACCACCCAAACCAATGCCTCTCCCTCGTCTCTTCCTCCGCTTCCTCTCCTCCATTTCATCCTCTTCCTCCCGCAACCGCAACCGCAACCGCTTCAGACCCTTCAAGTCCACAGCCTCTACCTTGCGGTCCCTCCACGGTGAGCACGACCCCGACCGCATCACCGCCCTCCTCTCCGCCGCCTTCGACCCCGGCCTGGTGCGCGCCGCCCACCCCGTCCTGGCCTCCGCCCTCCGCCGCCTCGCCGCCTCTGGCCGCTCCGCCTCGGTCTCCAACTTCCTCGAGACCCAGAAGCGCTCCTCCCCCCACATCGTCCGGGAGAGCTTCGCCTCCGGCGTGATCGCCCTCTATGGCAAGGCCAGGATGGCCGGCCGCGCCTCCGACACCTTCGCCCAGCTCCCGTTCCTCGGCTGCCCTCGCACCGCCATGTCTTTCCGAGCCCTCCTTTGCGCTCTCGTCGACGCCGACGATGCCGATTCTGCGGCGAATTCGCTCCGGGCGGTGTCGTCGGAGTATCCTGAGATCGTGCCCGGGGAGGTCTGCTACAATGTTGTCATCCATGGCCTCCTGGTGAAGGGAGACGTGGAGAAGGCGATGGAGGTTTTGGAGTTGATGAAGAAGAGAGGTTTGGAGCCCAATTTGGTCACTAACAACACTTTGCTCAATGGATTCTACCAAAACGATAGGTTCGATTTGGCGGAGAATGTATGGACTACAATGGGTCCACATAAGAACATCATCAGCTATAATGCCAGGTTACGAGGGCTGGTACGCGAAGGGAAGACACCAGCAGCAGTGGAGCTCTTCCGGGAGATTGAGAGCAATGAGGAGTTAAAGCCTGATGGGTATAGTTTCACTGCTTTGATCATGGGACATTGTAAAGATGGGAATTTGAAGGAGGCGAAGAAGGTGTTTGGAGAAATGAAGAGGAATCGTTGCCACCCGAATTGGCTAACTTTCGAGGCTTTGGTGCCTAGCCTATGTGAGGCTGGGGAGCTTGATATGGCGTTTATGCTGTGTGGGGAGTGCTTGGTCAGGAATGTCCGGCTGGCCGAGGAGGTGATGCAAGGGTTGGTGGACGCATTGGCGGAGAATTCGAGAATGGAGGATGCTAAGAAACTTGTGGAGCTTGGGTGGTCAAGGTCTTACAATGAGAAGACCTTGAGGATGCCTCTGAACTGTCAGGTAATTTAAAAAATATTCAAAATTCGGTCTTGTTGCATGATACTGTGATAGTGTAGCTCCGTTCACATATGGTTCTTAATTTTGTCTAAGTGTGTTTTTTTGTTATTCTGGTTTCTTTCTCGCAGTAGCTGTTCTGGGTCTTCAAATTTCATGTGATCTTTAGGAATTTATATGCAAAGTGATGGACTGCTATAAGATACGCTCCCAAAAGAGATGTTTATTGAGGCACCATCAGCCTGTTTGTAGAGATGCAAAGTGGATTGGTTTGACCTATTGAAACCAACCAAGTTGTAAGAAGTTTTGACCTTAATGTAATCCATCAAAGCTGGTGCCAATGTCACGGTCATTTTCAAAGGAGATGGGCTCATGGGCAGTTGCTGAAATATGAGTTACGAATCAATGTATGTGGTGGTACTGTTTTCACTGGGTTTTATTCTGTCTGAGGTTGTATGCTGGGGCAAGCTACCTGTTTGATGAAATGTTGATTAGAGACGGTATATCCTGGACAGGGACTGTGCTGGGTAGCATGATTGACATGACACGAGTAATGCTAGGCTGTTGTTGGACAGAGTGCCCATGAAGGATCTTGTTGTATGGCATACCATTGTGAAGGATACAGGTCTATAAACTATGAAGCACCAGAGAGTAATTTATTAATGTGCAATAAGATGATCTGCTGGGGTCAATGATTTTTTCCGTATCATAGGATAGGTTGATTGTGTGGATCAGGTGTTTTGAAATATTGATATCCATGAACTCATGCATAGTAAGCTAGTAACACGATAAAAATGAACTGGTCAATCTTTTTGGTTGGATGCAACTTGAGAATTTATGTCCCTATGAAATAACCTTGCATCCTTCTCTGCCTGTTGTAAAACAGGATTTTCAAATATAAGTTCAGAGGACAACGTTTCCATTTGTCTATTGGTGGAAACTTTCTTCACTGGATGTGGCGATTTTCACTTATTTGGCAGACATATATATGAAATGTGGTGTTCTTGAGAGGTGGACATCATGTCTTTTGCTGCATGGAAAATCATGGTAATGCAGCTTGGAATGCAATTAGAATAATTTCAAAACAAAGGTGCAGAGAATTCTTTAGAAAGTTTAAATCAGATGCTGAAAGGGGGAAATGCATCTCTGACGAGTAAGGATAGCTGGGGTTTGTCAACATTGATTGAAAATTCTTCAGGTAATCTGTAAATGTGCTTGGAGTTTTGCGTGATGCCAACAGTGGACTGACATGGTTTTATATGTTGATCCAGTGCTATTTGACTGATGAATTCAGCATTTAGAGATGCTAGTGTAAGGTGAAGCTTTGTTTGATCCAATTCATGTTCTTTAGCCCAGGAACTTTTGTTTGAGGTGCACTACTTATGCTGGAATGCATTATTTGTTATGGTCAATGGAGTGTTCCAGTGATTTAGTGCATAGGGTCAGAGTTATACTAGATCAGAGGCATCTGAAACTTTTTAGATGAAAACTTTATTTTGCGAAGGACCAGTAAGAATACGGAGTTGATAGATGAAGGTTTGTAGCTTCGTAGTTTCTTTTTTTAATGCAAAAATGGCTTCCTGTTGTCACAAGAATGACATCTGCAGGAATATGCAAAAGTCAAACAGCCAGACTACAGAAAAACACAAAAAACACAGGCGGAAGATATATGTTGTTCGGCATGGATTATGCATGAATGAGTGGTCTGCATTACGAAGATCTCAAACGTCTCTCACCTAGGCCAGCTGTCTAATATATGATTTTGTACAAGTTAAAGGCTTAGCCCCTGTGCAGCATTCTGAGTCTAAGGAATTAGATTTGACCTTTGGTAATATCTAAACAGTCAACTATAGACCTGTCAATTCTTTACATGACACGATTACACGCAACGACACGATAAAATTTAGTTATAATTTTTTTTAATTATTTTGAAATATTTATATGATTTATGGTTAATAAACATAATTTTATTTTGACACGATTAGATACGATTATTATCTGATTTAACACGATTGGAACTGATTGAATCCAGTTACTACACGTTTAACATTAATAATAGATTATTAAGCATATTATTACTAAATTGAATACAACTATATTTTATATATGTTTAAAATTATTGTATTATTAATAATCAAGTATAATTTTTCTATAATATAAGAAATATTAGTAAAAAAATAGTAGATACGATAACACGATAAGTATACGACACGATCCAATTGACAGGTCTAGTCAACCATCCAATGTCAAAGTACAAGACCGTTTAAAACAATGCTGTTTATATCTTTTGGGTGTTGCCTTCTTTTCATGCGAGGATGGTATATTTCGAAACCTCCAGCTGGCAATGGAGGTGTTACAATTGCAAGGGCTTGTGGACATGTAGAGGAAGAATTGAAGATTGCTGAGGATTTTGCTATGAAGCTTGTGTTCTCAGGTGGTCGAGGTGCTACTGTGAGAATACCTTGAGGGTACCGCTGCATTGCTTGCATACTATGTAATTTACATGTTCAACTTAGCCCATCTTTTGTGATAGTGGTGCTCCGTGCATATGGTTCTTGTTTTTTAGTTCTTAATGGGTATTGATGTTGTTCCATCACTGCAGTGTTTTGCTTGAATTGTGTCAATATTAGAACTTGAAAAATGTCTTGACAGAATGCTAATAATATTCAATATTATGATAAAAAATTCTCATAAGAAACCTATATATGCTATGAATTATTGGTATTAACTACATGACTTATCAAAAGAGCTATTGGTATTAACAACAAATAAAAAGACTCAAGATGAAAGTTGCCAATATCAAATAAAATGATAGGACCTACTTTTAGCATATATAGTTTATGTAAGCTGGTGGTCAATGAAGATCACCGTTACATCCTTGATGTTAATGGTGATTATAGTCAACATTAACGACTGGTGTTTATGAATAAGGAGCCGTTGAGAGGGCGGAGGGTGGTGGAGGATCTTGGCTCTACTATATATAGAGGTGGAAATTGAAGGGAAAATATTATCAAAAAAGAACATACATTAAATTTCCATCTTTTCTACCTCGTCGGAGTCCTCAAACGTCGGCCAATAGTGGTATCAGAGTCTGGTATAGCCGCGCGGTCGCTGCTCCGTCGTCCGCGAACCACTCAGTGAATCTTGACACCCACTGGCACGCACGGCACACCCCTGTGCACGCGATCTCCCCTCCTCGCACCGCCAGTCCCACTCTCCCCGCGGCTCACCCCTTGCACGCGTCCACCACGTGCCCCTCCCCCTGCGATCTTCGTCGATTCGTGCGCCCTTCCGTCGCCTCCCCACACCTCACGAGCTCGTCGGCAGCAGATCTCGGCACTGTCCACACAAGCTCGGCCCCAACTTTTCATTTTTCCTCTCGGTCTGTAAGTATACGACTGCGTAGACATATTTTTGGCTTGGTTTTAGTAGTTTGTTTTTTGGTTTACACCTAGCAGCCACTTCCTATTTTTTTTATTTCATTGCATAGTCTATCTGCATATTTGTTTAAAGTGATAATAGGATTATTTGTTTATTGCATGCTTTGGTAATCGTACTAAAAACATTTCATACTATTATCAGGAATTTAAGATTAAGATATTGTTGATTTAATTTTTACATGTTGAATCAATATTTAAGAATCATTAATATTAATATTGCCGTTACGAACTTAAATTTTAAATATTGTTGCATGTTTGATTAATTGAAAATTTAATCTTGATTAATATTACAAGTGATTAAAACTTGATAAATAGAAAGTTTGTTTTAAAAGATAAAATATTTATTTAGGCGTACCTATTGGGCGCACCATACTGGCGCACTTATCTGGCGCACATAGTTGGTGCACCTACCTAGCGCACGTAGTTGGCGCACCAGACAGGCACACAATACAGATGCACCAGACTGGTGCATTGGCCTGTTTCTTTGCATCAAGGTCCCTAGACCTTATAAACTTTGTTGAGTTTTTAGAATATTGTTTAAATTCTAGAATTATTACCTAATTTTTGTGAGATTGCACAATTTTAAAATTTGAAAAATTTATATTTGTTGTAGATTTAAGAAATGGCTAGCAAACTGTTCACAACTGAATTGGCTAGGATAGAAAAGTTGAATGGGGCGAACTATGAGATGTGGGTTCGGAAAATAAGACATGCATTAGAATATGATAATATTGAGCATGCTATAGAATCTGATCTTCTAGAATTGCCAAATGACGCTTCTGAAGTGGAAATTAAAAAGAATGAAAAATTGATGACAAAAAGGCTAAAAACCTTATGTTCACGTTTATAGAGGACAGTTTACTAAAATGTTTTGAAATATACACTACATCAATCACATTATGGAATGCTTTGAAGGAAAAATATGATAGAACAATGGAAATGACAACCCAACTTCTCCTTCAAAGGTATAACTCTTGCAAAATGCTCGAGGAACAAAATGTAGTGGAACATATAAATGGCATGATAGTTATGACAAAGGACTTGGCTACTGTTGGAACTCCCATATCTGAAAAATTACAGATAGCTATTATCTTAAATAGTCTCCCACATAACTATGATATGGTAACCACATCTCTTAGGTCTACCTTAATTCAACTTTTTGAAATGTCTGCTAGGTTGGTTACAGAACAGGAAATTATGGCTAGTAGGAAGAAATATGAAACCAATCTAGAAGAAGCAAATGCCGTGTAATGGAAACCGAAGTTTGATAAGAATAATAAGAGAGAATGGATACAACAAAAACTTCAAGCCAAATCAAAGAAAAAGACTACAAGGATCTTGCCATGCATGTGGTTAACTTGGTCACTACAGAGCAAATTGTCCTAATAAGGATAGAAACAAAGGCAAGATCTCGGAACAGAAGAATAAAAGAGTCTTTATCTATGTCACTGAATGTAATAATGTTGTTACTCCCCATACAAATGAGTGGTGGGTGGATTCTGGTGTCACAAGGCACATTGCTAAAACCAAACAAGGATTGGAGTCATTCAATGAATTCAGTCCTAGAGAACAACGCATCTATATAGGTAACAATACCTATTTAGATGTGGAAGGAATTGGCACTTACCGTTTCGATTTGAGGGGTAGCATTATGGTATTAAAAGACGTCCTTTAAGCGTTAAGCATGAGGAGGAATCTTATTTCAGTTGGCATGCTAGTAAAGAAAGGCATGGAAGTCAGGTTCTACAATAAATGTGTATCTATAGGGAAAGACAAAAAGGTTTTCGCTATGAGAAAATTTGTACCTGAGCATGATTTGTTTAAACTTGTTGTATCTGGAAATGAAATAAATAATATTGATGTGGCTTCTGGTTATTTCTTGTGTTTCTTGTCGGAATGTGAATTATGACATTTAAGGTTGGTCCATGTTAATGTGCACAAAATGAAACCAATGGTAAAAATGAATTTGTTACCTCATTTTAATGACATGGAATTAAATAAGTGTCAACATTACTTAGTTGGAAAAATGACTAAGAAACCATTTAAAATAGGACATATATTAGATGAATTATTGGGCTTAATTCATTCTGATGTATGTGGTCCACTTAGTGTTAAAGCATATGATCACAAGGAATATTTTGACCTTCATAGATGACTTTTCTAGATATACTTATGTTTATCTAATAAGCCATAAAAGTGAAGTCTTGACTTGTTTTAAGAAATATAAGTTGGAAATTGAAAAACAATTAGGAAGAAATATTAAAGTGTTAAGGTTAGATAGAAGTGGGGAATATAATTTTAAGGAATTTGAACTATTTTGTGAAATGCATGGAATCAAGAGGCATACAATAATGCCTTATACTTCACAACAAAATGGTGTGGCGGAAAGAAAAAATAGAACTCTTATGAATTCTGTTAGGTGCAAGCTGTTACATTCAGGACTCTCCAAATTTTTTTTGAGGAGAGGCTTGGCTTACAACAAATCATGTGTTAAATAGAATACCCACTAAATCTGTACTTAGTACATCTTATGAGATGTGGACTGGGTCAAAGCTCAATTTACATTATTTGAGGAAATGAGATTCTGTAGTTCATGTACTTATTCTTAGTCAATTAAGAGATAAGTTCGATTTCAGAACCTTGAAGTGTACATTTATAGGTTATTGTGAAAATTCTTTTGATTATAAATTTTTCCATAAAGAAAAGGGAATCATTGAAAATAGAGATGCAACTTTTCTTGAAAATTTAAAAGAAAAAGAAGAAAATGAAAATAGAATAGAACCACTGCTTGTAGTGGGAGATAACTATTTCAATGATATCCGGGAACATGACCCTATAATTGAAGGGGAACAAAATATGGAAAATGTGAATGAACCTATGGAAAATACGAGGGAAAACCAAAATGAGCCTATAAATGGAAATGATAGAATAGTAGATCAAAATGAACATACTCAAAATGGAATTGAACCAATAGAGCCTATTAGCAATAAAAGAATAAGGTCTCAACCTATTTGGATGAATGATTATCATTTGTATTCTTGTGAGTCTTCATGTTTGATAGCAGATATAGAGGAAAGTCACATGGAACCCATGAAGTATAAAGATGCTATTGAATCAAAGGAAAAAGATTTATGGCTTGAGGTCATGAATGATGAAATTGATTCAATGGAAAAGAACAATGTATGAGAATTATGTGATTTACTTAGTGACAGAAAGGTCATAGGATGCAAATGGATATTTAGGAAAAAGTTGAAGGTTGATGGGTCTATTGATAAGTATAAGGTCCGGTTAGTTGCTAAAGGTTATACACAAAAATCAGGTATTGATTATCAAGAAACGTATTCTCCGGTAGCTAAGTTTGCATCTATAAGGATTACATTGACTATTGTTGCACATTTGGATTTGGAATTACATCAAATGGATGTAAAAACTGCATTTCTAAATAGTGATTTGCAGGAAGAAATTTATATGTCATAGCCTGAGGGATTTCAGGTAAAAGGACATGAAGACAAAGTGTGCAAATTAAATAAGTCAATATATGGTTTGAAACAAGCTTCTAGACAATGATATCATAAATTTCATGATGTGATTGTCAAAATGGGATTTGTTTCAAGCAGGTTAGACTATTGTATATATGTTAGGAAAAGTTGGAGCAAGTTTATCATATTGTCCTTGTATGTGGATGATATTTTACTTGCTGGAAATGATACTGACATATTAAACAACACAAAGAAAGAACTTAGAAAAAGGTTTGAGATGAAGGACATGGGAGAAGCATCTTATGTTCTTGGAATTTAGATCCTTAGAGATCGAGGATCTGGAATACTGAGTATAAATCAGGAAAGATACCCACGTACAGTGCTGAAAAGGTTTGGAATGGAGAACTACTCTTCAATCCCTACACCATATGTTTTTGGGAAAAGATTAAGTAAGGACCAATGTCCTGGAAAGGGGGAAGAACCTTTAAGAGCACCTTATGTCCAAGTGGTTGGAAGTTTGATGTACGCTATGCTGTGTACATGGCTAGACTTGGCATATGTTGTAAGTGTTGTTAGTAGGTATCAAAGTAATCTTGGAACAAAACATTAGGAAGCAGTAAAAAGAATAATGAAATATGTGAAAGGAACTCTGCATCATAAGTTGACTTATTAAACGGATGAGCTTGAATTGCTTAGTTATACAGATGCTGATTTGGGTGGTGACCAAGATGATGAGAAATCTACTTCGGGACATGTATTCATCTTTGGAGGTGTAGCTGTATCTTAGGGAAGTAAAAAAGCAAGGGTGTGTAGCTAAATACACATAGGAAGTTGAATATGTTGTCTGTAGTGTAGTTGCATCACATGCTGTTTGGATCAGGAGATCTATAAATGATTTAAATCTCAACCTGATAAATGATCCAATAGAGATGTATTGTGATAACCAAGCGGAAATAAGTTTTGTACATAGTGGTGCAAATATAATAAGAGGACAACACATTAATATACATTATCACTATATTCGTGATATTGTGAAGAGTGGGGAAATAAAACTGAGTTACATACCCACATATGATATGATTGCTGATCCTATGACAAAGGGAATTACAGTGAAAAGATTTATTAAGTTTGCGAACTTAATGAGATTAATGAATATTTCCATAGATAATGAAAATGAAGAACATTCTCATGAATAATGGGAGTGGAAAATTGAAATTATTTACTTCACGAATAGTGGAAGTGAAAGGTTAACATCACTTTACATAGAATTTGTGCGTAGTCTTCATCACCTAGTGGGAGATGTGAGCTGGTGGTCAATGAGGACCACAGTTTTATGTAGGAGGAGGAAATGGTGTACCGTTTCCAAATTGAATAACAATTTGGATTATTAAATAACAAATTGAAACGGTCGACCATTTCTTCCTTGATGTTAATGATGATTATAGCAGGCATTAATGGCCGACGTTTATGAATAAGTAGTCGTTGGAGGGACAGAAGGTGGTAGAGGATCTTGGCTTCACTATATATAGAGGTGGAAATCAAAGAGAAAATATAATCAAAAAAGAACATACTTTGAATTTTCATCTTCTCCACCTCAATGACGCCTCCAAACACTGACCAACAGTTTTTGCATGTAGTTGGATTCTTTTTTCAAAATTGTTGACTAGGGTGATGGTAAGTACATGAATGGTAGACTTTTCAAATGAAAGAGAGTTATGCCGTGACTTGTTTTGAGAAGTAAGAGGAACGGACCCATTTATTTTAGTAATAAATTGTCTAATTTAAGGTAGTTAACAACTTAGCTATCACTTGGTATACTTTCTAGAAAATTTAGAAACTAAGCAAAATGATGTAAAATTATTGTTATTATGTTTTTTTTTGTTAAGCAAAATGTTGTACGGTTATTGACAATATGCTGCGTTTGTGATAAACATCTACTATAGGTAGATTCAAACACACTAGTATAACAATCTACATTCTGGAGGTCAAGTTTGGTACGAAAGAAATCACTTAGGAATGTGAATCATATGTTTGATTGAACTATAATAGAATAAAATCCACACTTGTTCTCATGCTAGGTGGTAGTTAATTTGACAATAGATGTGAATGTGAAAGATTTTAGTGTATGTTGTTAAAAGAGGCACCAGGATTAGTTTGCCGAACTCTGTCTTTTGCAACTAAATTGCATCATATTTTCATTATTTTGCTGCAATTGCATTTGAGTCTACTTTTAAAACTCTATATATATGCCATGGTTGGTGACAATATTGTATTAGATGCATGGCTGTTTAATTAAATCCATTTGTGTCACTTTAGGTGGAAATCTCATTGTGTTCAATTCTTTCCATGAAATGACATGGGCCTAGCCGAAACCATGCCAAACCAGAGTTAGCACATCGAGTTGGCTGATCTTGCTTGGATTGGTAGATTTTGGTTTTCGTGCAAAAATGGATTTTGTCTGTGTTCTCCTTACTTCTTTAAACCTTGACTACACTCCAGTTCTCACTGCCTTAAACCTAGTTTCCTCATTACTCTCTTTATTACATCGGCTTTTGTCGCCATAGTTTCGCTTTATTTCACTGCGCCAATACCTTTGTTTCATTCATTGTTCAATTGGTCCGACTGCCAGCTATTGTGTACTCTGATAGTGTAACTAGCAGGTAGCATATTCTATATATCTCAAGTGTTTATCCGTGCTATTGCACTATTCGTTTAAAAACCCATTTATATCCCTCAAAAAAGCCATTTATTACATTGATTTTGCAGGGATGGTGTTTTTTGTGACCAGTCTTGTTAAAACCTTTATTACAGTTAGCACCTTTCTTGCAAGGAAACTATTGTAATACCCTCTTTAACCAATTTAATTGGGGTAAAGCACAGTTTGCCTTCGTCAACCATGTAGATTTTTCATCTTACACACCTCAAGTTTAAACTATATTTAGTTCTAATTTTGACTAATACTATCAATATCATGGTTGATATGATTGTTTTACCATTTTATTGTAGGATATGAGGTCTGGAAGTAGATGAAAGCAATGTAATTGAATAGGAGTAAAATTATCCAAGTCAAATGTTTATGAAGTCACTTGACTAGTGAAAATAGATGGAAGCACTTATTGCTAAATGATTGAGCTTTAAAGGAGGACATTGTAATGTGTTAAAGTTGAGGAGTGTAGGGTGAAAATCTCGTGTAGTTGAAGAAGTTAGTGTAATTTACCTTTTTGATTAGTTATCATACATTTACTGCTGTATGCTTATGTGTGCTTCTATCTTCGTCCACCATCGTTTCAACCATTGTATTGACCACCATCTCATGATCATAAACACTATTAACGTCTTCTTTGTCATCACCATCACTACCATGGTTGTTCCCACCGCCACCATTGTCACCCATCTCTACCATCATTGCCTAATAAAAGTCATTGTCACTATAAACATGATTGTCGTCAGCTACACACCCACCACCTCCACTACCAATTCCTCCAAACTTCGGTAAAATCTCCCTTTGAAATCAACTCTGAATTTACCATTCGTTTTCACAATCTCTCCACGATTGCCTACCAATGTGAAAAGGGAATCTCCCTTGATGTAAGGAACCAATCCACTCCAACCACATAAATGTAGGATCATTAGCTCCCATCGCAAGCCATGCACGCAAGCTACAGGGAAACGAAGTCCGACACACTACTTTTTTACAGAAAACAAGAAGGAAAACCATGGGAAAGTTGCCATCTGCCGTCGGCCATCAATCCTGAACTTTTCATCTTGATTCACCCTACAGACATCCATTCTCGCATGTGCTGCCTGCCACCTGCTGCTAGGTGGCTGGTTTCTGGTGATGTTGGTCTTCCATCCCCCATCTGGATAAGCAACACTCAGGTACAAAACCTGAGTCTAGTGACATATTAGAGGCAGTGCTCGCGGGTGCAATGGTTAAAAGATGGGGTTAAAGATACAATTTTTTTGTGTTCAGAAAAAAAAAAAAAAA
>JAMKQA010006958.1:0-23712 GCA_024699735.1 Posidonia australis
ACCTTTCTTTTTTATTGTTTTGCATGATTTTCATGTTTATTTGGTTTTCCTCGTCTTCCATAATAGACTAGGTGGCGACTCCAGCATTTGCATTTTTTATTTATTTTTCTGCCATAGCTTTGCCGATTTTCGCATTATATTGCGATCCTCGCCGGCATGGTTACACTTACAGTACCACTACAGTCTCAAGGTTCCTACCCTGGATCGCAACTCGGCAACCACAACGAAAGACACGTCTCCGACATCTCTAGAGGTCTCACTACCCCTGTCGTTAAGCCTCATTCTAATTGTGGTTCCTACAAATCTCAGAAATATCTTTTGAAAATACATGCAAACCTTTATTCCAACTCATTTGGTAGAATCAGTTTTCAATCATAAAACACTTTATCAATCTTACACATCGATGTCCACATTTTTCATCTATGGTTCTCAAAACCAATTATTCACAATCTCATTCATTTCAGGGTTCATCATACCTTGTTTTCCACCCCTCTCATGGGTCCACATTCATTCCCATATATTTCATGTTTAACAATTTATGGAAAACATTATTAAATCAATGCATTTATATGTGTAACACCCCTATGCTACACAACAGTACAGGAACTACCCAAAAGCAACTAAAAGAGTCTAAATGACAGAATTAAATAAATAAAACAAAACACCCAGACCTATGTACGGCAAAAGTGGCTTGGATGGGATGCACCAAACTAGACAACACCTACTCCTGGGTACCTGAAACAAGGGAAGAAGAAAAACACATGTGAGTGATAGGAATGTCACCCAGTACGCACCCCAAAACAGCGGGAAACTCGCAAAACACTTCCACAAAGTCTCAAAAAACCACAATCGCCAAAACCCACACATGCGGTTAGAAAGACTTCGAAAAAGATGTCATTTTAAAACTTTCTTTTCTTTCACTTTCAAAACCTCATGATCATTCAGAAATCTTTATACATGACTCAGGGAAAGCAAACCATTGCATCTAGTTTCCCAGCCCAAAACATCATTTAATCCGTTAACACAATTTATCACAAATCAGGGTTAGGAACTAGTCTAACACACAAATCCACAATTCTTATCTCAAAACTGGTCGCATCACCCTAGCCATAGGCGATCAACTTAGCCATAAGTAGCTGGTGAGGATTCCATGTCACCACACCTACACTGCAGTGCCACGGTGAACCACCCCATGCTGGAGTTCAACCGCCCCAGCCGCAGCCTCAAATGTACCATCACTGGTACAAGCACGGAGTGCGTACTAACGACGCCCTAGTGCCCGAGCACCGGGGGACTCTAACCCTAGACCCGTCCAGCACTGGCACTGAGGGTAGTCCAAGTCTACCATATCCTAGGTCCTACAGTACCACCACATTCTCGAGGCTCCTACCCTAGATCGTAAACTCGGCAACCACAACCAAGGACACGTCCCCAACATCTCCAAAGGTTTCACTACCCCTATCGGCAAGCCCTGGTCTAGCTGTGGTTCCTACAATTTCTATAAATCTCTTTAAAACCATATGCAGTTTCTCTTTTTAAAACAATTGACAAAACTGTTCTTTTCATTCATAAAATTCTTTATAAATCCCACGCATTGTGCATCACATTATCATTTATGGCTCGAAAGGAACCCCAATCATTCACTCATGGTCATTGTACCATGCAATTACCCCTCACATGGGTCCACATAAATCATGTTTCACAATTCATGGAAAGCATCATTAAAACAACATGTTCACAAGCAATATTTCATAAATCATTTCCATGCATCTCATGCCTTTATCATGCATTTATCCAAATTTATCAACATTTAACAAAGCATTTCTCAATATAGTCCTGGGTCCTGATTCGACATACCGAATAGGGTCCCGGTCGACCGAAAATCCCTGATTCGATCGACCAAAATATTTCGGTATTCCAAATCCCTATCAGTTTTATCAGTCCCTTGTCGAAACGGTCGATCGAAATCATCCTATAGTCCAAAATCCCCTGATTTGGTCGATCAAATTTCCCCCAATGGTCCGAATCAATGGTCTAGGGAACCACCTGGGAGCATTTCGGCATACCGAACCCAGTTCGGCATACCATTTTTTGCGATTGCAGAAAACCTCCCGAGCCTTCGTTGTCTCTTCTCTCCAAAGTGGGAGTAAAGAGCAGACCCCTCTAAAATACCACAAATATCTCAAGTAAAACATGGGGTGTAGACCTCCAAGTCTATTTCAAAACCCCTCAATCCAAACATAAAACCATTAAGCATGTTGTTCTATAGAAATTCACAAAGGCATAAGACTTATATGACATCACTGTAGCATGCATCAAGAATACCCACGAAAATCCCACAAAACACCCATGAATCAACATAAACACATTATTCATCTCATTCCCAACAATTTCCCGATTTTTTGCATGATTTTAACATCATTATCCTCGATTTATCCCTTAACCTAAACATGCCACAACAAGGAAAGGGAAACGGAGGGGGACGCGTACCAGGCTTCGACGAGCCTCGCGTGCCTTCGAGCTCCGGCGACGCACGACACCGACCTACCCTTGCTCGCACGCTCTCCTCCGGCGCGTGGCCTCCCCTCAGTCTCCGCACTCTCTCTTGTTTCTCCTCCTCACCCCTACGCTGCACGCCTCCCTTTAACGCCACCTCCGCGCCTACCATCCCTTGAATCCTGCCGGTCAGCCGCCAGCCTCTCCGCTCCACAGGAGACGAGACGAGCAGCCCTCCTGCTAGGCCATACGCGTAAGAGAGGATTGATCGTAGGTCACGGGCATGGAGAAGAAAAGAAAAAGGAGGGTCATAGGCATGGTTGGGCTCTTGACCAGGTCCAAGCTCAAAACCAAGGCTCTTGACCAGGTCCAAGCTCAAAACCAAGTGGGTCTCACCCCCAAACATGGGTCCCAATTGCATCACAGACCCACAAGCCAAAGAACTCACACTACAAGGGAAAAACCAGGAGCACAAAACACAAGGAGAGATCACAACCAACAAACACAACCTAGATTAATCATTAACAAACCATATACAAATAGTACAGGAAATTCCATGGTTTATGTTAAATGGAAAATCAGACACAGATGTTACAACATGAAACATCTCATAACTCATTCCCATGCATTTCACACATTTTTCATGCATTTATCTCATTTTTATTAACATTTTGCACAACATTTCTTATTATAATTCTGGGTCCTAATTCGACATACCGAATATGGTTCCGATCGATCGAAAATCCCTGATACAGTCGACTGAAATATTTCAGTACTCCGAATCACTATTCAGCAAGAAACTAATATCGGCAAACATAGGCTATTGCTGAATCAATTTTAACCACTTGTTGCATTTCCATTGAAACAGATACCTCATTATTAAGCATATGGATCACCATTTGAGAATAAGACTCCACAAAAGATAAAAGGATACCATCAACATAGCACATATATATAAGATCCCACACAATTCTTATCTCCACCTCATTCTTAGTGATATTACCATAGAAATGCGAAAAACCCATCTAGACATGACCTTGACTGTTTCGAACAATACCTCCTCTACCTGCAAAGAAAGGGGTACTTAAACCATCGACGTTATCTTTTAGCCCATGTTTTGGAGGTAACCACTGTGGAAGTATATACCAAGGCTCCATAATGGAAGGCACCCAAAAACCGTATCTTGAGAGATGGTAGGTATCACCACTTAAGGAATTGAACTTCATGTCCTGCAAGACACAGTTGCAATCTGCAATAATAAAAGACGCTACCTGAGCTGAAGAATGCATTAAATTAGAGAAACGCCGACTACACTGTTCCTTTCAAATATGCTAACATAATAAATCCGGAAGGACATCCACCAGAAGTTTCTTATAAGAGGAGAAACCTACCAAATCAAACCAACCTCTGATGGTAGAGAAAAGATCAGAAAATTCTGGTACCTGTAGCAAAGAGACAAAGAAATGCCACATGAAACAAGCAATATCACTCTTGAAAAGCACATGTTCCATTGTCTCAATTTGCAGACATATGCAGCAAGAACACTTTGACGCTAGCCTAATACCTGTCTACTTTCAATCCCAATCCAATAAAAAAAGATCTACGCAAACCAAAGATAAACACTTCTACACTAACTAATGTGCAAAAAGTAGATTGACCACCTCCACAGTCAAATTCACCAAAACCACCACCTTAGAACCAAAAACGTGCCTTCTTTGTGAGAGCCTACATTCGTAAATCCTCACAACAAAGCACAACAACACATTGACTTATGAAAGTGACATGACCACTCATTGCTTATGAGGGCGACATGACCACCGCTAGGGACGAAGGAATAGAGGGAGGCAAGATCGTAGACCTAAGGCAGATCTAGGAGTCGAGAAAGAGAATGAGGACACCTAAGTGGAGGAACTGATGGATGGATGTGTCCCTTGTGGTTACAAGGCCTAGTTAGTCATTTCATTAGCTACTAGCTTAGTTAACCACAATTTGCATATGAGATTTGTTAGGGAGAGATAATAACTAATGATAGGTATATACAAGTAAATTTTTTGATTTATTATGTGTATAAAGATAATTTCGATATAATGAGTGCATAGAAGACAATACGAGTTTTAACAAATTATTAAGACAAAAAAACCATTTTTTTTTATAGCCTTGAAAAGTATTAACATACGTACAACCAGGAATTAAATCTTACAGTGTCCATTTGAAGTACGTGTTATTTGAGATGTGGAATTTTTATTTTTAAATTACAAAACTCCTATTGTTGTTAACCAATCATTAAAAAAACTTAGACCACTGGTTTGATATCTCTCAGATAAGTTACATCGTCTCTTGTGTATCTGTATGATTAGGTCATGAAATGTCACCAATAATCATATGGAAGTAAAGTTTTAGCCATTGAGAGGATGTATAAATAGAGAACTGTTTAGTTACAGTTTTAGCTATTGTGAGGATGTATAATTAGTTACAGTTTTAGTTACAGTTAGGGCTCCCGCTTCGATTCAGACGCCACAACGTCAGTTAAAAAAAAAAACAGTTTTTCATTAATTCATATTTTTCAAGAATTTTGGATATTTTCTTATATTTTTCAGTTTTTTGTTAATTTCCCATTTTCTTAGATTTTTTTTTTAATCCACATTTCTGGATGGGGTTCATGGCCCATTTAGTCAGGACCGTTCGGTCCATTAGAAGAAAAAAAATCCTGTATAAATAATCATATTTGAAAGTAAAATCGTACATTTCAGAAAGACATAGACAGTATTTTAAATAGAACTTGAATATACGGTAATAATGTAATTTAACTTGTTATCCACTTTCATATACATGTACGATAAGGAACGACGGCATTTGTGGTTTGGAATGTGTATGCACTCGAGCTTTTATTTGATCATCACATCCCGAACCTTGGGTAGGTGGAACTTCAAAACCTTCAGCAATAATGGTCGAAAGCGACCACAAAAGAGGGCCTCAAAATATGATCAAATTCAAGACAATCTGTCATTGATATTGCTATGTACAGGAGATGAATCGTAGTGTGATTGGGATGCGCTGCTTCTGCTATGATTGCATGGTTTTGATTGTGACCGATTTTTGGGAGCAGATCAGAGCAACTCCATTCCAAGTCCAAGTACGGTTGCAGCAAGTCAAAACGTTATTCCATCGTGGGATGGAAGTCAAATTTATAACATGAGATGGTAACTCATGCACACATCAGTAAGCATCCGGCTAGGTATTCACTTAGGGGTCAAGAAACAGTAGACGAAACTGACAGATCTGACAATTAGGTTCATCCTAGGAAAAGAAGGAACAGTTTGAGTCACATTTGACTAAAATTAGAACAGAATCTGAAACTTCGATTTTCTCACAACAATCAGGTGTAACAACCACCTTAGCACGAGGTTGCCCAAATATTTTGGTGTCGTAACCTCTGCCATTAAGGGTGCAAATAAACATATATTTGTAAAAAATCTGTATCCATATTCTTTTGTGAATAGATACAGATATCCATATCCATTCATGGATATGGTTACGAATATAATTTTTTTGAATTTAAGTAGATACAAATACAAATATAAAAATATTTTTTGAATTTTTGACAGATATGAATATGAATATGTTTTTTGAATTTTTAATGAATACTAATATAGATACGAATATAGACAATTTAGAAATGCCTGTATTAATGTAATATATATTTTTTAAGATTAAATATTTAATTTTAAATTCAAATCTTAAATCTATGCTCTCTCCCCTATCCATTGACATCTCTTCCACTCTCTCTCCCACTCTCACTCCCACATCTCTTCCACCATCGACGTTGCTTTTCATCATACCTCTCCATCAGCCGTCCACTAGCTACCACATGTCGATCTCCAATAGTAGCTACACGTTGGCCACTATGGCAATCCAACCAGCCAACAACACTCCCATCAATCCATCAATGCTAGCCATCGTAGCCTCCCACCAGCCCATCCACAACGATTGTCGCAGTCTCCCACCAAGCAACACAACTTCCAACAGATAGCAGCACTCGTACTGACCAACCCATCCACATCGGCCACCACAACATTCCTACTGGCCAACTCAACAACTAGTAGCACTCCCATCGACCAACAACAATCAAAGGTTAGTCTCCATAACTTTCTTTTCCCTGTTTTCTCTATTGATGATATTTGTACCAATAATTATGAGCTTGTGACCATCATTTCAAATATAAATCAAAGGTCTTCTTCTTCTCCATCTAAGAGCTATCAAAGGATCAATTTGGTTACAAATCAAAAAGGGCCTCAACAAAGGCATTTTGTGCTGAATGTGAGCAACTAAACACACATCCAATAATTACATGTATTTTAAAATGATAGGATGATTCATGTGTATTATCAATCTCTTTACAAAATAGTTAAGATGTTTGAATAATTGGTGTGTATACATGACTTGATCTTTATATTAAGAATGGTGTTTAATTCATGGCTTATGCACATCAACATATGTTTGCACATGTGTTTGTTTATATGTTGTAAAGTTGTGATTTCTTTATATGATCTGTCATTTAGGTATCATTTGTTTATATGCAAAATGTAATTGGTTTTTCTTTAATCATTAATTTATCATCCATCCTTAGAGGTGGAATATCAAGACTTGATTCATAGCTTCGTTTCTTTTTGAAAAAGGTAAGTCCAATTTTTCATTATATCTAATTTATTTCTATTTTTGACATATGTTGTTTTTATTTCATATACAGTGAGGAACATAAAATATATAACTATATGAAAATCTTATTGATGATTTAATTAAGAGTTATTGTCATGTTAGTATCCTAAACTATACCTAATTCTTTCTTTACTACTTTCAACTTTAAAAGGCTTCAGTTTGATACTCTGAACTCTCATTTTGTCTCAATAGCAATTTTAAACACTAACATTGTTAAATGTTTTCACTTTTTTCCTATTATACCATTTCTAAATAAACCCTATCTTTCTTCCTTATTTCTTTATTTCCACTTACAGTGAGGAGGGAGTGTCTAGCGATGACCTCTCCATAGCTTCACCTCCTGTGATCGTGTAACGGCCCCGCCTCGGAGGCGCTACCTAATAACAGTATCATCTATCCAATAATAATAATAATAATAACAACAATTAAACATAATTGGAAGACTACCTAAGGCAAACTACCCAGATCTGTGTGTAGTTAGTGGCTCCTGAACACACACACCGGGGGTGAACTGCACTGCAAATAATGCACCTGAAAATAAAAAAACCAAACAAAACAAGCGTAAGTGATATCAAGTCACTTAGTACGCGTCTAACCACGGAAAACCACAAAAAAATAGCGAGAAAACTCAAAACCTCAATTCTTACAAAATCATAACTTGAAACCTCAGTAAACTGTAAAACCAGTTCATAAATCTTTGGAAATTTTCCATCCAAGTGCAAAAATCATCAAGAAACTCTTTTTCTTTTTCCAAAACCATGCCATTTCTAAACCATTATCTTACTTAATCTCATGCATTTAAAATAATTTCATGCATTTCGAGAAACCGCAATCTTGACTAGATCCAGTCCAAAACTACAAGGTCACAGATGGCTCAAAACACAAATACATATTAGCTGGCAATTTGTTCAAACCACCAGTCTCAACTCAGCTAGAACTAGTTAAACCACAAGCCAAAATACAGTCTGATTCTAGTTCAAAAACCACATACACATCTCAATTACAATTCAATAATGTCACATTGATCATAGGTAACTAGGCCACAAGCAGTCGGTGAGGTGGCAACTTCAATCCCATTGCACTGCCACGGTGAAATTTCCCGTGCAGGAGGACACCACCTTGGCTAGCAAACCTTAACATCAATTTATTTATCACAAAGCATGGGGATATGTCTTTTCTAACGTCCCATTAGTGTCTGGATACCCAGGCTTCACATTCCTAGCTTTAGCCAACACAATCACAAAGTGGGGTAACATGATCTCTTTCAACAGTCTCAAATCTTAGTAACCATGTCTTGGACTAACAACTAGTCTTGTCGAGGTCTCACAGTCCTACTAGTTGTCGTCCTAACACTATGTGGATCTGGAACAAGTATTGAAATCTCTTTTTTAAGTGTGCAGGTTTTCTTCAAAAAACATTTCTCAAAACACTTCCATTACATGAAATACGTTTCACAAATCATCATTCCCATTCACAAGGGTTTTCATCAAAACATAGCATGTCAAAAACCACTTAAAATCATTCACATTTAACCCT
The DNA here is from genome assembly GCA_024699735.1 of Posidonia australis. Lineage (NCBI taxonomy): Eukaryota > Viridiplantae > Streptophyta > Magnoliopsida > Alismatales > Posidoniaceae > Posidonia > Posidonia australis. The sequence goes on from JAMKQA010006958.1 coordinate 8,749, forward strand.
AATGAAAACTTTATTCATATGGTTCAGGGGCCTGATTTGGTACACCTGTAACACCCCGATGCTACACTAAAGTACAGAAGTACCCAAATCTATGTGCAGCTAAGTGACTTCAAGAAGCACACCAAAGCAAGACTGCACCTTCAACTATGCACCTAAAACAAATACAGATAAAGCATGTGTGAGTGACGTCCATGTCACCTAGTATGTGTCCAAAAAACCAAAATCGATGGAAAACCCCTAAAACTATAAGAGGTACAAACTGAAAAGCCAACTACGAAAATATTTGGAAATCCAATTACAAATCATGCCCTTTTCAAAGCATTTTCTTTCCTTTATTTGAAATTCTATGCATCTTTGCAAATCTTGCTAATGCATTCTCAAGAGGCAAATTTCTCAACTAGAGTCCAACCAAAACACGATTTAATTCATATCTCAAATCACAACAAAACCATGGCTGGAAACAAGTCTAAAACTCAAGTTTCAACTCAACTAGAATCGGCTCAAAGCCACATGGCAAAGCACAGCTCGATCCTAGCTCAAACGACGTAGTCTCAGCAAAACTAGTCATATCACCCTAGCCATAGGTAACTGACCTGGCCACAAGCAATTGGCGAGGCTCCATCCCCATCTACACTGTAGTGCCGCGATGAACCATCCCACGTAGGAGTTCAACTGCCCCGGTCGTAGCTTCAATGTAAGGTACCTCTCTGTTACAAGCACGAAGAGCGTCCTCACGACGTCCCTAGGTGCCCGAGTACCTAGGGACTCCAACCCCAAGCTCGACCAACACCTGCACTGAGGGAAGTCCAGATTTATCATTTCCTGGGCCCTACAGTACTACAACAACACATAATCATGAGACTTACTCCTCGGACCAACTCGACAACCACAGCCTACCACTCGTCCTCGAATACTCATTGGTCTCACTACCTCTTATCGGCACAGCCAATCACCATTTATGTGGTTCCTACAAAACTCGACGATCTTTTTAAAACAGATGCATTTCTTTAAAAAGGCTCTCTAAAACTGATTCTCAACAAAACTCTTTGTTACTTATCCAAAAAAACCCATTTTCTCTTTGTTTAATCATTTATGGGCTCATAATCGTCTTTCAAGCATTTCCTTATTTATCTTTGGGAAATCATCATTACCACACTTTTATTCCACATTTTATTTACACAACCATTGTCACAAGCATTTAATCATTTATGGGTCCACATGCATTAACAGGATTTATTCACATTTTATATCAAAGCATAGTACTGAAACCAAAGTCTGAGCTACTGAAAAACATTAGATTCGCTGGTCATTTTCACCAGTCAAAACCGTCACCTAGATCTGCTGGTTATTTTTGCTAATGAGATCCACCACTGATTTCTGCCAAGAGAATCTACCAGTGATTCTTGCCGGTGAAAACCGCTTGATCCTTATACAAAAAATTCAGAAAACCAGATAACATAACCCATTGACTGCAAACTCGTAAAATCACCAACAAATCCATAATAATTCATGAAAAACACAAAGATCATTGCAGAGTTTCCATTACACATCTCAGATCACAAACATCCCATTTCTAACATGATTTCACATAATAAACATTTATTTCTCATTTATCATCTTGATCTCCCAAACCCATTCACAAGCATTTAAATCCCCTTTTCATGCAATTATATTCATTTCCCAAGCATCATAAACCTAGGCATGATCTCTAGGAATTAAAAGTGGGAGGGGAATGTGTACACAAAGGTGATCATCGGCGAAACCAACTCCGACGATCTCCGGTGAGCCTCCTGAACGTGAGCCTCCCGGACGTCTGCACCTCACCGGTGGCTCGGCCTCAGTTCTTGGTTGGCAGCGACAACGACGATGAACTCCAATGACGGTGGGGAAATCTGGCGAAATCCCTCCTTCCTCCCTTACAGTTCCCTCTCACTCTCGCTCTCTCTCTCTCTCTCTCTCTCTCTCTTTCTCCCTCACACTCTCTCTATTTCCCAGGCAGACAGGCTGATGGGTGTTTTAAACACCCACGCAGCTTCCTAGATGGCAACGCGTTAGCCATTGGCTCAGTCTAGCACTGCAAGCGGATGGCAGCGATGAAAATGGGTGGGTGGGTGGTAGGCAGTGTTCATTATTTTTCTAACATGTCACTGTTCAGGCTGCTCGTCGAAAATTCTCACTGCTAATTCTTTCTCACAATTCTCACCACTAATTCTCACCTACAATTTTCGCTTGACCCTTATTTCAAGGGACCAGAGAGAAAACAGGAGCTCCAACCACACAAATCATTCACAAACACTACTCAATCACAGGCACACATTCCCATATCACAAAGGAATCAAATTCTAGAGCAAAATCATTGATCTTCATTATCAAGTACATAGACTATGGTACAAATACTGGATGTTACAATACCGAAACCCACTAGTATGCCAAAATGTCCCAAATTTTGAATGTGGCTCAGGATCCTAGTTTAGTAGACCAAAATCTAACGGACTGCCAAAATCCTCTAGTTTGGCATATCAAATCATTTGGTATGTCGATTCAGGTGATTTTTGAAAAATGGCATCTTTCCTACGACAATCGTTTATTGGAATTGAGACCTCGGGCGGGCTCATTTTTGATGAGCCACAACTCTTGCAAAAACACACAATCCTAGAATGCCAAATCTACTTCTATTTGGGACAAATTTCAACAAAAACCACAAAACATAGCTTGTGTAATAAAATCACCAAGGTGAGGAGCTCATTTAACAATATTGTAGCACATGTATGAAAATCCAAGAAAATTCATCATGAATCACATAAAATGGCATGATCCACCCATCCACATGCAATCCAACAAATCCATACCATTTCCATCCTTTTCTAACATTTATGCATAATTTATCATGATTTTCCAACTAATCAAAAAACACCAAAACAAGGGAAAAGGAGTGGGACACATAACTGATCGCACCATGGGTGACTCACACACGCCCCAGCAAGTTTTTCCCTGCCACGGCAGCCTCTAGACCACCCAATTCTCTGGCAAAGCTCTGGCACACTTGCACACGACCCTCTCCTCCTATAGCCCTCTGCTCTCTCTCTCTACCCACGCCACCGATTTCCCCATTTCTCCCGCCTCCAATGCCTAGCACCATGGCCACCTCCCCTCTTTATCATCTTCTACTTCTACCAGCCCTACCACTTTCGCCGACCGCCATCGCTTTTCTCAGAGCCTGCGATGACAACAAGAGAAGGGCAGGGCTACGCGATGAGGGGCTCGTGAAGAGGGGGAGAACACTGTGCTCCCTTTGACCAAGGCTCAACCCAATCCTATGTACACAGGAGAGACACAACGAGCCAGAAAGCCATTTAAACCAAGAAAACCAATATAACACAGTGTGACCATGCCGATGGAACCACGCTCCCATGCGATCGAGACTGCACGGGGACCTGTAGTGCCACAACAGATCTAGCGAATTCGAGGATGGGAAAACGGCTCGAAAACACCGAAAAACAATATGAGGATAAAACAAGGAGTCGCCACCTAGTCTATTCAAAATGGGAAGACGAGGAAAACCATATCGGAAAACCAAAGCTCGAAATCGAATGCGAAATAGTAGATGATTCATGCCAAATGGATTCGACACACGGATCATTACGAATCGGAGAAAGGATAAGGACTCTTATTACGCAAGGGGAAGGTGTTAGGTACCCCTGCACATCCGACGAATCGATCTTTCTCGGAATCTCACTCGCGTGGATGGAAATGTGGCACTTGGATGCCAATTAATGAAGCTATATGGATGATGCAAGAACAAAATAAATTATATGGCTAAAGGGACATGCCAAGCTGAAAACTAAGTGCAATCAAATAGGAAACATAAAACAAAAGCAACGGATGCAAGTGTGATGAGACCAAAGGCTAAGCCGTGCCAGATTTTGCCCCTAGATGACACGCACATGTGCTACGCATGGACTACTCGTGCAACCACGACGCGCCACCCAAAAGTGCCATGGCTATTTGCTATCATGGCCTGATCCCAGGCACACAAGAAATGTGATGTAAAGGAACATTAAGATAAGGGGAAATCTATCAGGCTGGACTTATACCTGAGCCAAGAATCAATCAAAAAAACACTTCATCGAGGAACATCAAGCATACTAAGAGGTGAGAGCAAATCAGATAATAAACCATGCTAAAGCAGCAAACATGCAAGGGTGACCTAACTAAAGGAGGTCGGGCTTTGGCTTGGTCGGGCCTGACCCTTTGTAGACCTTGCCCAATACGAGCATATGTGGCGCGCTATCGGGGCGCGCCACTAGGACAGGGGGCCAGGCCCGCCTCCTTCATCACCTCCTCCTCAGAAGGTGGAGCGTCACTGAACGACGAGGGTCATCTGGGAGCTCGGGGGGACTACCTTGATGTGATGAGAATGCATGGAAAACATCAGAAGGCCATGAGTTCTCCTCCCCATCCCTGTCGTTGGCGTCAGTGCCAACCCTCCTCCGGTGAGCCTCCATAAGAGGTTTCCAGCTTAGGAAGTCAACTCGGTCACTCCAAGGAATGAAGAAGGAGGGAGAGGGGCCATCAGATATTTGCACCAAGCGCTCAAGGGCCAAGATGGCCTCACGCTGGTGATCAGTGTCTGACGGCAACGAAAATGACAGGATGCACAAATGGGCACGAAAACACGAAGAAACTATGCAGGAATGATGCAATAAGGGTGCTAGGTATTCCTATGATGGTCCTGGGAAGAATGTTGTACCTGTGGATGGCTAGGGAAGCGTCGCCGGCGTCGACAGGTGGGGAAGCTCTGGCAGGTGTGGTCGGACGGCTACTGGACGGTTGGGAGGAGTCCGAAGATGGTCGGAGATGCTTGAGAGATGTTCGGGATGCTTGTCAGAGGTGGTGGAGGAGGGCTATTGGAGGTTCATGTGTTGGGTTCAAGTTCTCCAGTGAAGTTCTCTCTGGTCTCTCCTTGCTCTTCTCTTGTGCGAAAATGCCTTGTCTTTTTCGCTGAAGGGCTTGAGGAGGGGTTTTGGTGCGTTGTCTGGAGTGGTAGGTGGAGTGGGACGGTGTGGGTGGCTTAGTGTTAGGGATGCCAAGGATTGGCTCACTGGCGTACTGCAGAGGTGGCGTGCAGCAATGGGCGGCGCATGGTGATGGTGGAGACAAGGCGTGGGAAAGCTCTGGAGGTGTCAGGCACGCCAGGAGACATGTCGAGGCTTCATGCGCAGCGTCGCTCGTATGAGGTCCAAGGTTGTACGACGAAAATGACGAGTCAGGCAGCACTTGCCATACTGGCTTGGCCCTAACGTGCGCTTGGGCCGCACTATCTGGCTATGCATGTCATTGGGCTAGAGCACACGGGCTGGATCTTAAGTGTTGGGCTTAGTTGGATGAGTGGAGTTAAAGTTAATTTGAGGTTATTGGGTTGGTTTAGGTTTGCCAACATTGGTCAGAAACCGGGGTGTCTACAGATGCCCCTCCCTGAGTGAGGTCAAGGGAATCGAGACCGCTGCTCAGGGTTAAGAGAAGACACCCCGTCCCAGTCAACAGGAAGGAAACATTGCTATTGGCCATGAGTCGCTTATCCAGCGGATGCACTGATGGTCGTGGCTCGTGTGCCAAGGTGTAGATGCTAATGCGGGTGTTATCTCTTTGGAATGCTAAATGATCGCGCACTGGAACTAGGTAGGTAGGTGCATGGTTTCGAGCAATGCTAATGCAGGTGTAAGTGTTGCTAATGCTAAAATGCAACTGTGTTGTTAGTGAATGTAGAAGAATGACCATTCCTAATGTATGAGACACTGGAGATGTAAAGTATGCTTGACTACGACGCTTGTGTTTGTAGATGCAGATCGGTACATGTAGATGCGAATAAATGCTACGATGCTTGATGAGTTGACGGACTCATCGCCAGACAGTTTTGGTTATCAACCTGAGGAGAAGTGGGGAGTGGCAAGATTGACAGGCTTACCGGCCAAAAGGTGACTGGTGACAGAGGTCATCTGGATAGTTTGGGGTATTAGCCCAAAGAAAAAAGGGGGCATCCTAGATCTAGTCCACCTGAACGGAGATCTAGGAGGGGGATACAACAAGATATCGGACTTGTCAAGTCAACAAAAGAATAAAGGAATAAGATAGAACCTAGTCGTTGTCGTTATACAGACAAGTCGGCTAGGAGTGGACAGAATAGAACTTAGTCATTGTCAGTGTATAGACAGGTCAGCTAGGAGCGGACAAAATAGAACCTAGTCACTGTCGGTTTACAGACAGGTTGGCTAGGAGTGGACAGAATAGAACCTAGTCATTGTCGGTGTACAGACAGGTCGACTAGGAGAAGACAAAATAGAACCTAGTCGTTGTCGGTGTACAGATAGGTCGACTAGGAACGAACAGAATAGAACCTAGTCGGTGTATAGACAAGTCAGCTAGGAGCTGACAGAAAGGGAAGAGTTGACAAGTTATCGGACTTGCTGGGCCAACAAAGATAGGAGGAGAAAAGAGTTGATAAGAGCGATCTCCGCGGTCGGTCTGATGATGTCCCTTCTTGGGTGCTCCTTGAGCTTTCGGAAAGGCGGGGGTAAATCTGTAATTTTGCTTGATCCCACTGAACTCTGTTTGAGGCTGGCTCTGCTCTAAAGGATGTCTTCGCAAATTGTCAGAAGGTGCGCGAGAACCCTTGGTAGGTGGATAGGGCTCAAAATTCCTCTACACAATGATAGGGGCAAAATGGTAATTTTTTAGCCAAGGCAGAATCCACTGCAAATTGACAGCATGATTCTAGAGTGCTCTTGGGCTTGACAAAGGATGGAGGGACACTTGGTGGGCCCTGATCGACAGTCGGAGTGCCATCAAACCTGGGGTCGGCTGATGATGTGTCTTATTTAATTACCGCAAGTGCACAGCGTACTATGTAGTACGTGGCAAATACGGGTGAAATCCCACGGAGAAAAGTTTTCCAAAAACAAAGAATATTATCGATTATTGAGATAAAATGGAGAGATATTGATTAAGAACTAAACACTTAAGAAAAATTTAGAATAAATGAAGAGCCAGGATTTTCGAATACATTCATGTAAATATAAATGCATGATTAAATCCACTCTATGTTTCCTTATTGATCTTGTGACCATGCCCGCTCGGGGATCTAGTGTGGAGTTGGGCCAGAGGGAGGAGGCCACAGTCATGGCAAGATGGCGAAGGCGCAAGATAGGATAAAAACTAAAAGAAAAGGAGTCACCACCTAGTCTTTTAAGGAAAAGATGAGGAAAACCACAAACAAACCATAAAAGATGAATGCATAAGATGCAAATGAAAAGGTCAAATATCTGCAAACCAGAGGATGGGTAAGGATTCCTATTACGCATGGGGAAGGTATTAGGCACCCCCGAACACTCGAGAAACTCGATCTTTCTAGTCCAATTCGCTTGCTAGAGGTTGAATGAATGTTTGCTAAACCTGGATTGTGCTCTAATCATGCTAATATGAATGCCAAGTCAAGACTAGATGGATGTGTAAGATGGTATGCAAAAACTGCGAAGAAATCCATACGAAATGATGAAATCATGAAACAGGACACGACAAAGAAAGCGTAATCATCAGAATCATGGAAAACATCGTGGAAATCAAGATGGAAAAATTACGAAGAAATCCACGTAAAACGATCAAATGGCGACATCTAAAGAAAATCACATAAAATGACAGTGTTTTTGAAAAGAATGTCATAGAAAATTACATCGATATCAAAATGATCAAGAGTGGGGTCAACTGGAGTCATCAGAATCAGGGAAAAGGTCATGAAAATCAAAAAAAGGAAAACTAATCCGCAAGTGGGCCAATGTGGGCCTTTTGATCAGTTAGTGTATGCCCTCAGGCAATAAAATCCAAATCGAATCAAAAAATCTGAGACTATGGAATAAAAGGGATTAAATCAAATATCAGGTAAAGGAATTTGAAAATGGGTGGAGAACAATCCATGAAAAAACACATGGGATGTGGGCTTGCTCAAAATAGATGACATGACATGAAAACTAAGAAAAATGCATGAAAATGTACTTAAATGTGCAAAAGATGCTAAGGAATGACTTAGACAAAAATTATGCATGACTTAATACAAGAACTAACATGCGTGTGCGTGAATTGGTGGCACAAGGGCAATTTGGTGATTTCAATGGCTGGATGTGATAAATGCATGTATGGGGATGATGCATTGTTTGAGATGTGCCAAAATGTATGCCAAATGTTAGGAAAATGTCACTTGCAAGAAAACATGAAAAGGGCAAGGTCTTAAAAACAATAAAATGATGTATACGCGGCAAAGGACAAGTACAAGGACCAAAATGCAAAATTCACAGAAAAAGAGACAACTTGGATTAAAATGTATTCAATGACTTCTATCTTAATGTGCATATGATGAATTAAATGAAAATGTGACACTAAGATGTGTGAAAATTGCACCTTGATAATTTCCTAAGAGTTTAGGGTCTAATGTGCAAAATTCACACATAAAGTGCAAATGTGATTAAACTATGGAATTAAAGATCAATTTACAATGCAAACATGATTTTTAAATGAAATCTATGATTAAGTGCAAAATTATAAATGCAATAAGTGGAAAATGACAAAATAGGTGTGAAAACAATTAAAACCCTAAATGATGAATTTGAAATTAGTCTAAGGGTCTGGATGCAAATTTCCTATGCTCAAGGATTGTATGTTATGAATCTAGGGGCCTACCTGCAAAATTTCAAGGCTTAAACGTGATAAAAAGTAGACTTTTATGTTGATCAATGTGATTATGAAGTTTCTCAAGGTCAGGATGCAAATTTCAAAAGAAAATTTCAGTTTAAAAAGCTCTAGATGCATGATGCAAATGTTCAGGACTTAATTGCAAAGAAAACCTGATCTCAGGGACCTAAATGGGAAAAAACAAACATTTAAAGGACTAGAAGTGGAATTAAAATTAAATAGGGTGAATCATGCAATATTTACAGGAATAATAAATGAAATAAAAAGTTATTTAAACTACAGGGGCTTAAACATAAAGAAAAGGATTTAAAAGTAATGAAAATAGGACCTAAGTGTAAAAAATTAAGACTAAAGGACCTAGGCTAAAAAAAGCCTCCTTCGAAGATCACCTGTGGATCGCCGGCATCTCCACTCCAGCGTGAGCTCTGACAATGGTCCAGTGACGGTGTAGTGGTGAAGGAAGGTGGGTGATGGTCCAAAAGGCTAGAGGGAGGCACGACGAGAGTTTCCAGCATGTCGGATAGGGCTGGGGCGGCCTGAGGCGTTCCTCCCACCTCACGCTCCAGCGAAGAGCTGTCGACGCCGAAGAAGACAACGGTGGAGTGGTTGATGACGGGGAGGCCACTGGGATGGCATGGCTGTGAGCGGAGGAGCTTCTCGACGGTGCAGTGGATGCTCCGGAGGAGCCAGAGGAGATCAGGCATGTCTGGTGTGTTCCCCCCGTCTCCTGTGTTGGAGACGAGGACGACAGAGGTACGAGCGGCTCACCAGGCTCTGGAACAAAGGCGCAGCAGCTCGGAGGGGTTCTTGGCAGCGAGGTGGAGCTTCTTGATGCGATGATATGAGGCAAGGGCGTTTAGGGGCTCTGGTGCTTCGACGGCGTCGGTCGGCAGTTGCAAGGCAGCGGTGACGACGTCTTCATGCACGGGAGGCCAGAGGGTTCCCCTCCCGAGTGAAGGGGACCCAGGGAGGAAGAGGAGGAAGGCAGAGGTGAGGCCCCAGGAGAGGCCCATGGGGCCTCACTTGAACCTAGGAGGCCACTGGCCTCGTCGGTGGTGGTGAACCCACCACTGGTGGAGGGGAAAAGCGGCGGATAGGGCCCGTATGCCCGACAAGAGGCGACCATGGGTTAAGGGAAGATTTTACGGACCTACGGGAAACCTTTTGGGATTAAGAGAAGGGGAAGGAGTACCTGGATGGTGGTCTTGGCTTTCCCAGTGAAACTCGATGGCGAAGCTCCTCTGGTTTGGCGACTCTGGCGGCGATGGTTAGGAGGCTCAAGTGTGTTGCGAGAGGGTTGAAGGAGGTGTTCTGAAGGTGGGGGGATTGCTAGGTTTTCTAGGGCTCGAATGAGGGTCTGTCAGGCTCTCTCTATTTCGTCGGTGCTCTCTCCGTTCATTTGGTCCTCTTCCTCCCTGTGGTCTATTTCTCAATGGGTTTTTAGCGATGGAAGAGCGGTGGAAGTCGGGGGTTACTGGTTTGTGTGGATCGTGACTTGCAGTTGGCTAGCTAGTGGGCTTTGTTACGTGGGCAAGGAGAGATGGGGAGAGTGGATGCGGGGAAGAAGAAGGGTACTGTGGCTTTATTTTTCTATTTCCTAAGTTTTTAATCAAATTTGGTTTGGGTTGGGATTGGCTGCGTAATGGGCTGTGGGCTTTTGTTTTGGGTTTTTCTTGGTTTTAGGTTTTTAGGGTTTTGGTTTTTGATTTTAGGTTTTTAGTTATTAGTTGTGGTGATTTTAATTAATTTTGATTTTGTGATTTTAATTTAGGTTTTAATTTTTATTCGTTTAGGGTTTTTTTTGGGTTTAAATGGATTAGGGTTTTGTGTTTATCTTTGGATTTGATTACTTTTAGAATTAATTTTTAGTTGATTTAATTAGGGTTTCAATTTAAAGTTTGATTTAATTGGCTTTACTTGGGATTTAATTTAAGCTTTGATTTAATTATTTTTTTGCTTGATTTAATTTAGAGTTTGATTTAATTATTTTTTGCTTGTTTTTTGTTTGGATTAGGGTTTCATTTCAATTAGATTTTATTCTTTAATGGATTTGATTGGGTTTTACTTGATTAGAGTTTTAATAGGGTTTTTCACTTAATTAACTTGGATTTTAAATGGTTTAAGTGGATTTTAATGGGTTTTTTATTTTAATTAGGGTTTTCGCTTAATTAACTTGGATTTTAAATGGTTTACATGGATTTTAATGGGATTTTGATTTTAATTAGATTTTTACTTAATTAGTTTGAATTTTCAACATTTAAGTGGATTTTATGTGGTTTTGGTTTGGATTAAAAGTGTTTTTACTTAATTAATTTAGGTTTTTTTGATGATTTAATTAAGTTTGGTTTGGTTTTGATTTTTAATTATGGATTTTGCTTAAATTGGGTTAGAATGGATTTGTATGGGCTTGTGAGTTTAGGTTGAGCTAGGGTTTAGGGTTTATGTTTGAGAGTTAGGATTTAGGGTTAGGGTTTTGGTGGTCGCAACCAGAGCATCTTTCTAAAGGAGTCTGCTGTCAAGTGACTGCAAAATCAGAGTGTCTACAGATCTAAATAATTTGATTCAATGATTCTTATCTTAACAAGCATAATCTAAATGCAATGCACCATAGACTATCAAGTCAAGGAATAAAAATACACAAATAAAATTAAATCAAATGACATATGATAGAATTGAGATTATATACACAATCCCCAATTAAATCTTCCCTAAGCATAGACTAAAAAGATGAAATCAATGTTAATCTGTCAAAGTTTTTCGATTCATTGAATGGTCTATATAATATACATCCAACCCACATGATCACAGTATTAAGCATCAAGAGAAAACATAGAATAATTTAATCATGACATATAATATTACATAAACTTCATCTCAATCCTAGATCTAGAAGATTAGTCACACATGATTACGCAAAACAATAAAATAAAAGAAGGGGGAGAAGAAATAGAAGACATAATTAAATAAAATGCACTTTTATTAAAGGAACCTGAGATTACAGATGATCTTCCTTTTCTCCCAAAAAACAGAAAAGAAACAGACTCTAAACTTCGATTTGATCCAGAGATCTATATAAGGGGTCCTTTTATAGGCTTACAAGGACATGCTACGTTGGAGACAAATCTGGATAAATAAAAACGTTTTTATATTTTATTATAAGATATTTTCCAACGCAAACCAACTATGCGTAAAGACCGAGTCAAAGCCGCTATTTGGGTTCCTAGGGGCTGCCGAAACTGCCTATGGACGCCTCCTAGGAGCCTGGGTCTTCAGTAACTGCTTCCGACTTGGTCTCTAGTTGATCAATTCTTTTTCCTATATTTTTGGAATACTGATAGCTCGCATATGACCTCTTGACGTATCTTTGAAATTTCCATGCAAATATCTTCCTTGTTGGCACAATTATTCTTTTCTCCCTTATTTTTGTAGATTCCTGCAAAATTTGCACAAAACACCTCAAGTAATATTATTTATACACAAAATAGAAAAATATGGGAATGAAATATGTATGAATTATGAGTTAATAAAAAACCTTCATACCTATCTTTTACTAGTCCTCTAGTAAAGCTGACTCTAACATAAAGAAGAAGGAAAGAAAATCCTAACTCACTTTCGCAGGAATCGTGGTTGCACTTAGCATGTGTAACAAGCCTTTAAACCCCTAGGTTATCCTAGTGGACTAGTGGTGTCTCATGAGGGTTTACAGTGGATCTACCCACAAAATCTCAAAAGAGAAGAGGTGGAAAAATAAAGAAAAGGAAAAATTCTAAGGTATCTACATTAACCTACTCAACTAAAAAGATCTAAAGTTTCATAGTGTCTTAATTCTCCGGTTTTACCTTTGTTAAGAACCCTCATCCTGTTCTTATAGAGACTTTGTCCTTTTTTTCACATCATCTTCTTAAAAATTTGCTCATATATACCTTATGTTTGTGAAATAGTCCTTAGCATGGGTTTTCAAATCCAATCTTCTCACCTTAGCAATTTTATTTCATTTCCTGATGTCTTGCTTTGTTAGACTTTATTCTTAGCTACCCATTTAGCGAGCTTTAAGTCAGTGGATTCCAAACCAAACGGTTTTAGGTCACCAGGTGTGAAGACACCCCTAAGGAGTTAATCACTCGAATAACTAAGGCCTCAAAGACAAGACTTTTTTTTTCTTTTTTTTTTCCTTTCTAATCCTCCAATCACCTTTTTACATGAATACGAATGCTTACTGAGGCGCGATACCCAGTTACTCAGTGATTATTAGATGTTATTATTCTCGCTTTTTTTTCTATATTGCTAAGTTGTTCAGGCCTTCCGTTATTCCCCATAGCTAAAGGTAGAGTGATAGTGCTTGATAAGGTACATATGAGTTAGATATTTCAAATGATGCTATTTTTCAGATTTTGTCTCTACACTTTGAATCATCGGGTTCTCAATTACTCAATTTTACCTTTGAATTTCAATACTAGGCTACTCCTTCACTCCTAATTGATAAGACTAATGTGGATAGCTCCTAATATTTTTTCATTTTTTTCCTCCTTTTTTTTTTTGAAAACAAATGAAAAAGACACAAAGACTCTCTTTTTTTTTCCAATTTTTTTTTTTTTTTTATGAAAAAAAATGAAAAAGTGAAAAGTCACCTAACAACTTAAAAAAATGAAAAAGACACAGAGAAGACTCTCCCCACACCTAAACCATGCATTGTCATCAATGTATGCAATAAATGATATGATCAATGAAATACAATTAAAATTAGAACAATGGTACCTGATTTGGGATGAAGTACTTCTGCTGTTAAAAAAAAATGTTATGTACAATTTATACATATTCACAATTGAGGTGCATGAAAATCCATGACCTCGTCAAACCCTAGGACACAATTTTAATCTAGCCAAGGAGGTGGGGTGTGTCAACCCTTAGACTTGTGAGTTTTACTTTGGGTTGGACTACTAGTGTCATCAATAATCATCCATTCATCCTCAATTGTTTTCTTAGATTTCTAATCAAAATACTTTAGATGAAGTTTGATATCTGTAGACACCCCAATTTTCTAATTTTACAGGATGGAGATGTGGTGGCTGAGCTCTGACCCAACCCAGGCCCATCTAAGCCCAATTAACTCTTTAAGGGCCTATTTGACTTCATAGAGGACCAGTAAGCCCACAAAGGCACACAATGGCTCAACCTACATTTTCTCCTATTTGATTCTTCGAAGTCTAACCTATTTCTTCCTCTTCTTCCAAAATCAAACCCATACCTTATTTCTCCCTCTCCTTATCCATTAATCATTCTTCATTTACCAATTTTACCAAAAAATCACAAGTCTCCTTTCACCTCACTGAACCCATTCATCTTCACTGAATTCATCCAAAACCCTACAAGCTTCTTCAACCAGCAGCCCATCTCATCGTTAATCCAGCAAGCCCCTAAGCTGCCCGAGCCACTGGACCAGTCGCCGTTGGAGCTTGGCCTCCACCGTTGATCTCTGTCAACGATCGAGGGGACAGAAGGGGACAGCAGTTGAGTAGTCTGTCGGTCAGTTAGAGGTTGGTCGGTTCGATTAGTGATTTGGTTAGCAGATCGTTGGTTGTCGGAGGGGTGGGGAGCATTCTGTTAGGAGGTTAGTGATGGGTTTGCTGGTTTCCTTGCTTATAAAGGAGGAGGATGGGTGAGAATTCGGACAGAGGGAGCACACGAGAGAACTGAGGGTTGAGAGCGAGAAGGAGAGAATTCCAGAGCGAGAGCTGTCGCAGAGGAGGAAGGCCATCGTTCCAGAGCTCCGGCGAGGCAACTGCCCAGGTACACACTCATTTTCTCTTAATTATCTGATATTCTAGTTTTCCAGACCTTCTCCTCTCTTCCTGGAGCATTTCCAAGGGATCCAGAGTGATCCCTTGGCCTACGACGCTCCGCTGTGCCCCGCCGTCGCCAAACTTTGGCGACAAAGGTGGGGGGGGGGGCAATCCAGGAAGTCTCCTGGACCCCCGAGCCCTCACTCCTCCTTCTCTGGCCTACGCAGTGCTCCACGGCCCATCACATCGCCGCTCCACCGTTCCTAGTAGCCAGTGTGCCGCTCGCCGGAGAACGCACCCAAAGAAGCCATCGTCGGGGAAGAAGACCCCTGCCTGAGCCTATTCATTGCTCCGAGCCTCGTCGCTATAATCCAACCCCACAAACACGTTCCTCTAGCCATGCCTGAGCCTCCGGAGCAATCAAGGACCTTCCTCCACCTCTGGA
>JAMKQA010006959.1:0-17411 GCA_024699735.1 Posidonia australis
CTTCCGCCTATGGATGTTCTTCAACAGATGCTTCTTCCCCTTCACAAACCCGTCATTCGAGAACTCCCATCTCTCAGGATCGATCTTCCTGAATCCCTGCAACAACAACAGAAAACCCACATACCGAAAGATCAAAATTTGAGGAATACCCACGAATTGTGGCTTTAGGAGAGGATGATTGAGGTAAAAGATTGCTGGACCCGTTAGACCCAGATCCAGACCCAGACCCAGACCCATTATCTTCATGAGTTTGGGTCTGGGTCTGGGTCTTGATTTTCAGACCCAGACCCAGACCCGGACCCAGACCCATGAAATATGATGGGTCTGGGTCTGGGTATAGGTAGACCTGACCCAGACCCGACCTATTGCCACCCCTACGTAGGGTGGCTGTGGTCGTGCGGGGTCGTTAGTGTTCGCCGAAGTCGACCGGAGGGTCATTGGAGCTCATTTTAGGTACGTATCTCCAATCTAATATGTAGAAATCATGTAAAATGGTAGAAATGTCTAGGATGTATGTAATCTAGGTTAAATTTAATGTTTTAGAATTTTTTGGAATTTATTGTGGTATTTATGGGTATTTATGGCGGTTGGTGTGTTTTGGATTGTTTTGACCCTTATAGCTTTGCGATTTTGTATCTTGATGCATGGTGAATGGATTTCAGTTTTGTTTGTTGAGTTTTGAAGTAGACTCAAAGGTCTACACCTTATGTTTTACTTGAGATTTTTGGTGATTGTTTGGCAGGTCCGATTGGAGCTCCCACTTCGGATGATTTTTGGGTGTCCTGTTACAGGTTGTCTGAATTCTGATAGAAAATTGAGAGCGCGGGCCGATTGCGCTGGCCACATGGGCGGGTTCAGTAGCGACTCTAGCCCTTGGCTCAGGCTCTATTAGTGTTCAAACGAAAGTGTGAGGGGCATTGGCCAGTCGCGCACTCCACATGCACAGGTCTACTAGGGCATTTTTGGGGTTTTTCCTGTATTTTTGGAAAATGTATTTTAATGCAGTGGTTTTTCGGATTGGTTTGTTTTGTCCCATTGAGATGGGATTGTGGGTCGTCAGTAGTGGTCCCACGGGACACCTGATGTGCCATTTTGTCAAGGTTTTGAAAAAGTTTGAAAAGATATAAAATGATTTTGGAAAGTCAATTTCAAAGAGATAATTAGCTTATTTTGGAAAATGGTTTTCCTGATTTTCTGTGTGCGGACCGAGATAGTGTGGAACCGTGTCGTGGAGATCGGGAACCGTGTCGGGTGGCCGGGCGCAACACCCTAGTTAAGGTCGAGGGTCGAGATACCTGAGGCTAAAGGACGTCGTGTTCTGGAGGTATGAGACTCCTTGACTATCGTCTCGAGGCAAGGGTTGTGGTTCGCGGGTTAAGGTGTCTTGTGGCATGATGGGGAAGTATGATACTCCTGCTGTTGCTGTGAACACTGAGGCTCGAGTGTTGTTGGGTGTGGAGGTATGACACTCCCTCCTGAACATCGTGTGGAGGATGCCGTGAGGAGGCATACCCTGTGGTGGCTAGTGCGGGTGAGATACGTGCCCCATAGTTGGTAACGTCTTGGGAGACAAGACAGCCTTCCTAAAGAGGGGTTGACTTTTTGAGGGTTCTCCAAAGAGGGAGAATCGTGGGACGGTGAACGCTCTTGCACAGGGTGGTCGTCACTATGGCAGTGTAGAACGCTGTGGTCACTTCTCGACGGATTGCGTGTGGCTAGAGTTCGGTTGCCTGACGTCGAGCTTCCCGACTCACTGCGTGTGGTTTGACCATTGAGGACCTTTGCTTGTGGTTTTACGCTAATAGAGCTTCGGTTATGGTTTTGGTCGGTGTGGACCTGATTTGTGAAGTTTTGGGGAAATGATTTGTAAAATGAATTTAAAGGAAAAATTAATTATAATTTTGTTTTCTGCAGTTTTCTCGGAGTACGTACTGGGTGACTCCTGTCACTCATGCGTTTTTCTTGTGATTTTAGTTTGCTGGTGTAGACATATGGTTGATTTAACGTAGTGCATATAGATCAAAGTCTCTTAGCCGCACACAGGTTCCTGGTAGTTAGATATTTTCTGTTTGGTTTTAATTTTTCTATAATTTAATTTATTTTAAATTATTATGGAAAATATGGGACATTACATTGTGGGAATCGAAGAAGTGGGAGATGAGGTGCTTATACTTGTAAGCTCGAAGCCATGTCGTTAGCTAGCTTTTGTCAGTTGTGAGTAATTTCAGGAGCTGTAGTCATACAAAAAGAGCACCAATTTGGTTTATCGACGATGTGCTTATGTATTGTGTTTGCTCTGGGTACCATCTTTGGACTGCGATACACAATGCAACAAGATTATCTAGGTGGGTTTGATGCATTTTTGGGCAGTAAATGAAATTTATTTAATTACTGGATTATGTCAACTTGAGTTCAAGTCTCTAAAGCGGCACAATGTCAGCTTGTTTTGCTATTGTACTTTGCTAGACACCTCTAGTATCTGAAAGTGTTCGATATTTGTTAGATATGCAGCGATTGTTTCAAATCATGACATTGTTTGGTTTAAAGTGAACATTGTTTTGATGATTGGTGGAGGACATTCAAGGTAATCTACATAGGCATTGGGTGTATTTATTTACAAACTTGCATATGAATGAAGAAGATAAATATTTTAGTTGTTACCAAGACAGCAGTTACACATTCAAAGATGTGGGAGGATCTAATGATGGAGTTGTCTGGAACTCCAATTCCAGTGAGGGAGGACTTATGAAAGTTAATTTTCAATCCAGAATAGGATTGAATGCAACACAATATTCTCTTTATGTTTATTATGTTTTCCTCACTTGCAGATAGAAATAAAATAGTATCATCTGCGTATTGGATGTTTAATATGTTAGGACCACCATTTGGGAGCCATATATCAAAAATTAAATTGTTCTCCACAGCAAGTGATAGCATCCTATTCAGAATGTGGGTAACAGTAATAAAGGGTTTCCCTGCTTTAAACCATTTGATGCTTTAAAGAATCCCTTAGGAGAGTCATTAACTAAGATTGAAAATCTAGCATGTATAATACACATCCTGATCCAAGCAATCCATTTGGCTCCACATCCTAAGCCTTGAAGGAAATCTAGTAAGAAGTCCCAATTGACATTATCAAAAGCTTTCTCAAAGTCTAGTTTTAAGATGAACCTTGGGATTCCAGCCACTTTCATGTAGTGTAATGTTTATTGGGCAACTAGGAAACAATCTCCAATATATCTTCCGGAAAGAAAAGCACATTGAGAGTTGTCTATAATTTCATCAAGAATAGGTGAGAATCTGGAGGCCAGAGTCTTCATGATGATTTTATATAAACTATTTACTAAACTGATAAGTCTGTAGTCCTTTATGTATTGTGCACCTTCCAATTTGGGTATTAGTGTGATGAGGGTCTGGTTAATAGGTTCTAAATAGTCTACATCAGAAGTAGCATGGAGGTGTTTAAAAACCTCTAGGATGTCAAGTTTAACAGAGTCCCAGAACTGCTGAAAAAAACATAGTGAAAAGCCATCTGGACCAGGGGCCTTGTCACTAAGTAGCAGGCCAATATTTTTGTGTATTTCTTCCAATGAAAAAGCCTCTTCCAAAGCCTTTGGATTTTGGATTTTTGTAGGGACCAAGATGTCCCAATTCAGAGCTAGAATGTGTCTTTTAGGCTTATTAAATTGCTTAATAAAGTGATTTTCTATTTCTTTACAAATTATGGTTGGAGAATAGATCATATTCTCCCTAATATTTAAGCAATAAATGCCATTTATTCTCCTACGACTTTTTACCATATTATGGAAGAAAAATGTATTTGGTCTGTGAGTCTATATCCAAAAAATCCAAAAAAATTATGTCTTGTGAGTTTTAAAGATTTTTTCCCCTCTTTCTATTAAACAAATATTATTTTCTTGTCCTATCATCACTTTTCAAATAATATATTCTACATAATCTACAAACAAACCCATTGACACAGAACTTAGTGAAAAGAAAGGACATGGATTCTTGCATTGACACATTGACAAACAATTTAACATGTATCCATGTATAGCTATAGTGACGGAGAATAAAAGAGAGAATGGGATACTAAGGTTAATGCAAAAGTAAAATAAGAGTAAAAGATAAAGGATGATCGATGGTAGGAGTTGGAGAAGTGGGAGACGAGGTGTTTATGCTTGTAAGTTCTAGCTCGAAGCCATGTCGTTAGTTTTTGTCAGTTGTTAGCAATTTCAGGAGCTGTAGTCATTCAAAAAAGAGCACCAATTTGGTTTGTCTACGATGTGCTTATGTATTATGTTTGCTCTGGGTACTATCTTTGGACTGCGATACACAATGCACCAAGATTATCTAGGCGTGTTTGATGCATTTTTGGACAGTAAGTGAAATTTATTTAATTGCTGGATTATGTCAACTTGAGCTCAAGTCTCCAAAGCGGCACGATGTCAGCCTGTTTTGCTATTGTAGTTTGCTAGACACCTCTAGTATCTGAATTTTTCGATATTTGTTAGATATGCAGCGATCGTTTCAAATCATGACGTTGTTTGGTTTAAAATGAACATTGTTTTGATGATTGGTGGAGGACATTCAAGGTAATCTGCATAGGCATTGGGTGTATTTATTTACAGACTTGCATATGAATGAAGAAGACAAATATTTTAGTTGGAAGGATTGTGATCCATCTCTCCCGTCCTCCCCTTCCTCGCTGCTTATCGCGTTGTCCCCTTTGCGGGGTTCGCGGCCTTCTTCGACCTCGACGTGCTCCTTGCGCTCCCCACCCTTGCCCAGCGGGTGTTTGGGGTCCAGTCCAGGGGGGTCGGGTTCAAGATCATGGAGGTTGGGTACGACGTCGTGTTCCTGTTCGCTGTTGGGTGAGATCTGCCTCCCTCTTCCTCCGTGCTACGCCTCCCCTCCCCTCCAAGTAGCAAGGAACAGAATATGGCTCCTCCCTCTTCCAGATCTGCCTCCCAGATTTGCCTCTCCCAGATCTGCAAAGTGATCGACAAGGGAGAAAGAGGGCCAGATCTGCCTCTCCCAGATCTCCCTCTTCCTTCGTGCTACGCCTCCCCTCCGAGCAACAAGGAACGAATATGGCTCCTTCCTCTCCCAGATCTACCTCCCAGATCTGCCTCTCGCAGATCTGTCTCTCCCTCCTTCTCTCCTTAGTCCGACCAGACTACGCCTACTAGTAGATCTGCGCCTATTCGTTGGGACTTTCCTCTCCTCCGCCTCCTCTCTGTCAGAGCATAGTCTCGTCAACGGGTTCGGCCCCTTGCCTACTTACAGATGGAATCAGCCTCTCGCCAATGTTGGTCTTCTCTCGTCAGGTAAACTACTAGAAGGTATAAACCTCAGCTAAAACACTTTCTTACTCCTTCCTTTGCATATTGATCTGGAATTTATTGATATTTTATGACATTTGTTGGCATATATTGAGCTTTACGGTGAAATTTTTCTCTGATCAGCTGTTCTAGGGTTAGGGCATTTGTTTGCCTGAATCCGAACACTCTGATTGTGATATGGAGGATGAAATTATAGTTTCTTTTCTACTGAAAATTTTCTTTGGTTCCTGATTATACTTGTGAGTCATGGACTATGATTTATCTCTGGCGGATGTTGTTTCTGTTCCAATGACTCCATCTCGGGTTCGTCGGTCCACCGAAGAAGAGACATTGTGACATTTCGAATTTGAAAAAAATGAAGTTCTGCACTCCATTTCGTCTTTTCAGCAAAACAGGGATATGAAAATTGACCCTATGGCTACAAATAATGACCAGCAAGATTAGAAACAAAATGCATCTACTCCTGCTCTCTTGGATGACAATCCCCTGTAATGACTAACGTTTTGTTGGTCGATGGAATTTCCTTTATTTTCAGGCTTCTTTCTGTTTACTGTATTTTAAACATCTTGTTCCTAAATTGCTGGAACTAAGGTTTTGTAATATTCGGTGATTCTGTTTGTGAATTTTGGACTTCTGATTTCCATAGATTTTTTTCCTTGATTGATATCTAATATTATTTACCATTACCAAAAAAAACAAATATTTTAGTTGCTAACATTCTTATGTTGTGTGGTTGTCCTCGGCTTATAAATACTTTCTCCTGATCCCCCTCCTCACCATTTATTTTAACCATTTCATGACATGCATGAGAAAGACAAAAAAGTACGTTATCTCTTATCATAAATCCTGTTCTCACATTAGTCATGGTTTCATTCAATTGATGGATGAAAAGAAACTAATGCAGGACAATGAAGCCACTGTGCTAGCTAGTCTTAGGATATGAAAAAAATCTTTGGTGTTAAATCAGACAGGATGCTTATGGTTGCTTCAGATGCAGCACACAAGAATGTCAAGCTTCTTGAGCCTCCTGCAGGTTCAGCCCCTGGTGAAAAAAATATCGTTTGGTTCTGAAAAGGAATAGAGCTAGCAGCCTGGCGCTGCAATACCAAACCAGGTAGCTTTTCTTTTGGATAGTTTCAGGTTCCTGTGATAGTGGAAGGTCATCTTCCAGTTAGCATGCTTCTGTTCCTATAAAATATACTCAAATAAACGCAGATATGATAATTTACAAACAAGTTCATAACTAATTCATTTTTCTTATAATTTTAAGATACCATAACAGCGAAACTGCTTCGTCAATGAAAGGGCTGAGCATTTTGAATTTGATTAAACAACTAGCCATTCAGACAACTGGTGTCTTACTTGGTCGATCAAGCTTTCCATCAGTAAGTAAACCTATTAAAAGGCTGCAATTTTAGTATGACTGGAAGACTATAAGCCACTGTCATTTTAAAGGCTTTCATTTACGTAATTACACAGATTATAAGGGGTAAAACCCAGTTTCCGATCTTAACGTGTGTAGCTTATAATCAAGTTGTCGTAAAAATATCATTTATTTCCCGTAGCTGTTGCATGTCATGATGCAAACTAAGCTATAGCAGAAAGGCTTGGACACTCAAAATTATCTCCTACAGTTATTGCCATTTCAACGAAGGGTTGTTATTTCCAAGCCTGTTTGTAGCTCTTTCACCCGTGAAATTTCGATATAGAACAACTTGCTGGTACATATAAAGGAGTCACTTAACCACACATTGAGAATCTTACTTAGATGTTCTTTTCTGTTAATTTACTAATGTCATAGTTGGAAATTGGATATATTTTTATTGAAAGAAAAAGATCATGTGATTTATTAGAAGTCAGACGACTAGGCTTGTTACAATAGATCTTGGTCTTATGACTTATTTCCTTGGGATTGAAATCAATCGAGAAAATGGAGTCTTCATCTCTCAAAAGAAGTATTAAAACGTGTACTGTTATTGGAACAAAGTGTGGTACAAAGAAATGAAAATTTGGTGGACAACAAAACACACGCAGGAAACTCTGCGTCTTCTCCTTCTTCTCATTAACATTTCAACAAACACATCACAGATATATATAAAGAGTACAACCCAAAACACCAACCATCACAACCACGACTCATGGACAACCGACCACGTACACAACCTTCCACAGTTTAATTACGTCTACACAAACCAGACTAAATTAAGCACAACCGTCACTAACACATCTTTCCACACGAAAGAGTCATCATTCACAATCATCTCACATTAGTGATAAAACTGTTTAAGAAGGAAATCTCACAAATTTCACAGGCCTAAGAAAAGGGCATACATGAAAGAGATCTCATAAGCGCAGGACCCCTTCCTTGACGAGCAGGGCGAAGAGGAGGACGACGAGGCCGACAACGAGGCACTGGGTGGTGGTGACCAATGTCTGCGAGTACGACAGCAGAGTGATCGCCGCCCCCACCAATCCGATCAGAAGCCCGAGCAGGTTCCCTCTTTCCACCATATCCTCTCCTCCCTACCCTTTCTCTCTATCTATTATTCCATCCCCAGGCGAAGGGAAAGGAAGTTTTTCCTTTTACATGTGAACGAGAAGGGACGAGGAGGAAGGAAATAGAGGGGCAATACATCTGGAAGTGGCTTTTCGATCAGACCAGAGGCCCTTCCAGAAGTCAACCTTCGGCGTGGGGAAAGCACAAGGGCCAGATTTATGTTTTTTTTTTTTTTTTTTTGAGTAACAGGGCCAGATTTATGTGAGGTTGCCTGAGTTATATTTTAGTAGAAGGCCAGATCAAGAGACAAAAGTAGGCTTGTTTATATTAATGTAAATAGTAGTTTGTGTCGTCAAAATCTTATGGAAATGAAAGAAAAAGAAATTAATTTTACTTTGATCACATTTTAAAGTGGTGTTTGTATTTCTATTGTTAAAGGAAATGTTTTTTTGTTTGTTTTCTGAGTATAAAAGTCAAGAATACTTTCGTTTCCATTTGTGTAGGATAGAATCCCAACGAAAACATGTTTCTATTTATTTCCAATGACAAACACAGATATTAAAAATTTGATCAAATGAAAAATAAATTCCATTAGTTTCTATTTCTTTTAGTTTTCCTTTGACTAATATTTTTTTTTTCCTTTTATTTTCAAGACACAAACAAACTCAAAAAAAATTCCCAGAATCAACATCTATCTCCTTTTTTTGCAATATTATTTTTTAATAAGAAGCCTGTCTCTTAGGAATGGAACATGTCTGCATTGCCACATTCAATGTATTACATCGATCTAATTGTTGTTTGAGAGAATATTATCAAAAATATGCATATAGAATTTCTTTCTTTCCAAACAACTCAGAGAAATGCAATAATCAATGAAATCCAAGATGATTTGACAAGCAAAAATGTTTAGAATTAAAAGGAATAAGAAGAAGAAGAAGAAAAAGAAGAAGAAGAGATGCTAACCATGGAAGTTGAATGAGGAGTATCCACGTTATAGTAACACTAGTGGACACTAGACAATGAAGAAAAACATGATCACAATCCTCCAGAGCGTTGTTACGAAGAAATACAACCGAGATCATTTCCCAACTTCTAGAAACATTAGCTTTAAAGTTTGTGTGGCATTTTTATTTGTCCGTTAAAGTTTGTGTGTTGATAAGTCTTACATCCTAACTTATTTGTTCCATCATAATCACTTTCACAATTCTAAAGCCTTGACATCAAAGATCACTCCACAAAGTCACGATGAGGTTAGGTTGGTTGATCCATAACCTTTGCGATGGAAGAGGATTTTGGGGGCACAGGTGTCCCATCCTTTTTTCGAAAAGGTACACAAGATATACAGTTATTTAGATTTAGTGTTTTTTATTTATCTATACATGTGCATTTGCGAGTTATATTTATATCGAAGTATATATTCATTCCATCTATTTTGTGGTTCAAAGATTCGTTGATCTCATTTGATACACGACTTCTTCCATAATACTATTCTCTCATGTAGTGAAGAACCATCAACATTGATTGTGAAGGTAGTGTTTAAGTGAACCACATAAATGTTTGTATTCGTTGCGTAATTATTTTCTTTGACTTGATGTTTATAACAACTTAGTTGCAAATTTATACTCGAGTTCTTTGCAAAGATGCCTATATTTAGATGGTGTTGATCCTTATATTTATTCTCTTTTCATATATATTTTTTCAATTATCGTAAAACAATCCTAGTAATTTTAATTGTATAGTAAACCAGAGTAATTTTAATAGTATAATAGTATTATAAAGCAAGCCTAGTAATTTTAATAGTTGAGTAGACCATGATTCCATAGTTTTTGTTGAATTTGTTTCTTTTCGAAATGATAGATTGAGGTTAGTTTTCATCAATATCAACAACTAGATTCAAATAGACGTTAACTGTTATGGTGTAGTTAGCCAGAAAGAATGGAATTCACACATTCTTTCCAAATTCAAATCTCATAGATTACAGAAAGAAAAAATATATATCTACCGATTTCTAAAAAAGAAGAAGAAGATTTTAAGTTTGAGCAGCTTCCAGAAAACCTCCCCACTCTTTGATGGCATTAGTTTCCTCCCTCCATTTTTCACTTGGGTTTCAAAAAAAAAAACAAAACCCTGTGTTAGTTTCAATCTGATTATAGATTTAACAGCAATAATTGCTCAAGTTTCGTTTAAAATAACCCCTTGGTAAGGGATTTTTTAACAGGAGGGAGAGGGAGAGAAGGGTCTTTAGGAAAAACCCTGACCCAAAATAAAATTAAAAAAAAAACTATAATTTGCAACCAATAATGATGTTGCTTGTAGCCAGTCGTTAGTGAAATGATTATAGCGGTTAAACCCATATCAAATGTGCTGGATCAAAGCCGAAGTCGCCAAAGATGAGCGGACTTTTCAAAATTGGTCAAACTTAAGAGGGCTATATGAAAAATATCCCATTTTTATCCGAAATGCCAAGTAGTAGGCAACCACTTTACCGGACCGGACTTGCAAGATCCAGCCCAACAGAAATTTCCTTTCCATTCCTCCAAAAATAAACCGGATAACACATCCAATCACGGCGCTGAGCTCCGACATGGCGGCGGCGGTGGCGGGAGTGCTGGCAAGAGGCGGAGGCAACCTCCTCCTCTCATCATCGTCTCTAACCCTACGAACTATTCCCACCGCCGCCACTTCCTCTCCTCACCATCTCCGTCACCACCGTCACCATTTCACCTCCAACTTCTTCTCCCCGTCCCTCCGATTACCCAGCAGGGGGATCCGACACCTGTGCTGCAAGCTCCCCCCCGACCAGGCGGTGGCGGTGGAGGAATCCCCCGCTCCTCCTCCTCCTCCGCCGCCGCCGACGAGTCCGGAAGAGGTGGCGAGGGTGGCGGCGGACTTGCTGGACATCCGAGTGGGGCGAGTCCTGAAGGCCTGGAGGCATCCGGAGGCGGATTCTCTCTACGTGGAGGAGGTGGACGTTGGGGAGCCGGAGCCACGGACGATCTGCAGTGGCCTTGTCAAGTACATTCCTCTCGATGACCTACAGGTTCCCAGCTTCACTGCGTCGTCATTATCTTCTATTTTTTTTATCAAAACAAGACGTTGTTTGGTTTAAACTCCAGAATGTGAACCGAAAATTATTTGGCAACTAAGTTGGATTTGACGATTTGTTGCTCTGGTGGAGATTTTGGAGAAGTTGAGTATGAGGTGCTTCTACTTGTTATGGATTAAATTCAGTGACGCGTCATTAGATTTTATCAGTGATCTTGGCTGTAATGCCTAGGATGCAAAAATTGTATTATATAAAATAGAGCACCAATTTCGTTTTATCTATGATATGATTATGTAATTTATGTTGTGCCTCCGAATTTTGAAGGTGTTCTGTATTTGTTGTTACACAACTGTTTATTAAATTTGAACACTGTTTTGATAAGTGATTAAAACATACAAGGTCATTAGGAAGCGCAAGGAATCTTCATTTATGATTCTGCATATGAATGAGTAAGATGATTAATCAATTAATTTTTACCCTCATTATGCCATGTACTTGCCGCCAGCTTATACTCCCTTTCTCCTCCACTTCTTGACATTTACCCTCGCTAGTTATGAGGAAATACATAAATGCATGATGACTGTTTCTTACCGCCGATGATGTTCTCACACTAGCTGGTATGTTATTGGATTGATGTGAACTATGATGTCAAATCAACGCAGGGCAAGGATGTCATTGTGCTAGCTAATCTCAAGCCAAGGAACATGCGTGGTGTAAAATCAAATGGGATGCTTATGGCTGCTTCAGATGCAGCACATGAGAATGTCGAGCTTCTTGAGCCTCCTGCAGGTTCAGCTCCTGGTGAAAGAATATGGTTTGGTTCAGAAGAGGAAAGGAGCAGGCAGCCTGCTGCTGCAACACCAAACCAGGTAGCCTTATGTTTTACTTGGATTGTTGTTTCTATATGGCTTCAGGTTGATAGTGTGCTTCTGGTCCTCTACAAGATACTCATGAAGCTCAGATATGATAACCTATAGACTTTTTTAAATCAACCGAAAAGGATTTTATTGAAAAAAAAAAACGTAAAATGGATATGTAGGAAGGCGAAGCTATGCTTATCAATCAATAACACAACAGAAGGTAAAAAGCATAATTTTGTACTACAACCTTAAGGAGTCAATAGTCACAGACTCACTGTATGGAACACTGTAATTCTATTCAAGCCACTGGGGCACATGTGAAATGATAAACCAGCAACAGGCTCTCCTGCTTGAGAAATGTCTCAAGCCCCACAAATTTCTAATATCTGGCTTTCAGCTAATCCCGATCTTGAAAAAAATCCTCAAGGTCAGGGGCAAAGCCATGATTTTGTGGCAGTGGAGGCTAAATATTGTATATGAATTTCGAACATATACATGTTTTGATATGTATTTTTAAATAATAAATAATTATTCATTAAACCCTTGTAATTTATTGGGTCAACTCATATCATTTTTAAATTTGTCAAACTCTCAAGGGGAAAAAAAAATTTAAGCTTTTGTAATTCTAGTTTGCTTGATTGTTTTCATTTTTCAATTTTTGTGGGGACTTGATTGCAAGAGCATTTAATGCTCTATTGTTTGTTCTCCAAGGCCCCCACTTGTCTCTGTCCCTAGTCCTTACTCAAGGTCTTCTTTATCTCCATGTGAGACCACCTTATGGTAGTGAAAATTCGTCAATAAAAGAAGTAAATAAAGGTGATTGTTTCTTTTACATTTTTGACCAAACAACTAGTGGATCAGTCTAGTAGCAAGCAATAAAAGAATATTGGTGAAACATTTTTATATTTATATTTACTGGAAACAGTAACCAGAAGAAGTCGGTAACCTTAGTCAATAGATCATGTTCTCCATTTCTAAGTAAACACCTATGGAAAGGCCTAATCCAAGTGTAATACAAAGAGTATTGTTTATGAACTAAAATTGTGTTTTTTGTAGTGTAGCTGATGTCAGTATTCAAAAGTTCCATGAAGATTGGTCAGTTGATTTCCTGTAGCCGTTGCATGTCACCATGCAAAATAACTGACTCCACGAGGCCTCAACGTCGAAATATCTATAAGAGAACTCTTTCATCAATGAGAAATCTGTAAGAAACAACAGATTATATTGCAATATGTCAGCCCACTCCCTTTTTCTTCTCATGTTATCTTCTTTCCAAAGACCAATTCTATAATCATTTTGATTTTTGAAATATCATGTTTTGTCTTTTTTTTAGCATTTCCTTGGGTTTCCTTTCAATCTACCTCATTTTTGTTTGTCGGTGCAGCCTGCATAATTTGTCATTATTCTTAGTTATCCAATCAATTAATTTGCAACGATTTCCAAGTCGCTATCGTTAAACCTAGTTATAAATTTTTATTTAATTATTTATTTTATCTTTATTATTAACCAACAATTACACTAATAATGTAGCTATGACAAAGTACTCTCAACGATAAAATAAAATCACTAAACAACAGAAATAAAATTAAATTAACACTCACCTGTATCCTTGATGTGTGATGGCATCACTTTTCCTATATGTATTAACAACCAACAGCTACTATCCTGCATCTGCCAAAACACACAAAACAAAGCACACGTGAATGACCACTCAACGGTCATCCAACACGCACCCCACCTACAACTCGGTATTCTATGTCGAGAGCAATCAAGTACAGGCATCACACTCGGATGTCGTCAAACCAAAAGGGCAATCTACCGATACCCAGCACACAAGCACTGACATCTCTCCTGGATGCCGCAACACCAAACCAGATAGTCTACCACCACCTGGTAGGCCACAAAATCATAAACCATGCCTTTAAAACCATTCTTTTCTTTTCCTTTTCAAAATCACATACGTGTACTTTTAAAGTCTTTTATGCATGTCTATGAAGGCTACTTTCGTTGTTTCAAGTCCAAAACCATACCAAAGTACAACTACAGAGACTTTACTCTGTACAACATGGTCTCCTCTAGATCCAAGCATAACACCAAACTACGGAGTCTCTGTTCCCAAATCACGGAGCCATCGCTCCCAAAACAACAGAGTCACTGCTCTCAAAACACTACGCCTCAACAGGAGCCAAAGTCACGGCCTCCTCTAGGCCCAGAGTCTGATTTCTTGAACCAAGACTCCGCACCAATAGAAGTACAAATAGTGTGTGGAATTGTCTAGCGTCAAGCAGATAACACTGGCCACAAGCAGTCAATCGAGGAGCGAGCACGGCGTCTGCACTGCCACGGTGAAACTACCTTATGCAAGAGCGATCACTGTCCCGCGATTCTCTCACCTGGAGAGCCCTCACAAATGCAACTCTTCCTGGGAAGGCAGTAGTGTCTCTTAGGACGCTACCAGCTACGGGATGCGCGTCCCATTCGCACTTGCTACCACAGGATACGCCTCCTTACGACGTCCTCCTCACGGTGCTTAAAAAGGAGTCTCATACCTTCACACCTGACAACATCAAAGCTTCAGTGCTCACAGCGACAATAGGAGTATCGTATCTCCCCATCATGCCACGAAACACCCCAGCCCGTGGACCTTAGCCTCGACCCAACGAACGACAATTAAGGAGTGTCATACCTCTAAGATCCGACGAGCACTTACCTTAGTCCGTTAATTCTCAATGCAAACAGAAAGCATTGGAAAACTCTTTTCAAAACCATTTTTAAATTTGAACTTTTCTTTTTCTAAAACTCTCTTTATGGAAAACCTTTTCAAAATCATTAAATACTCTTTAAAATTCAAGAAACACTATGCTCAACAGCGACATGGAAATCAAAGGCTGAAAAACTACAAACAAAACACAGCCTCGACAGCTCTCCTGTCAGGCTCAGGCAAAAACACCTTGAGAGCGTCTGGGTTCACGAGCACCACGCTCAACCCACAATCACAACCCAAGAAAATATTAACAAAACATCCTCTGTGTGTCAAATCCACCCAGAAGACACCACAATAAAGCAAACACAACCAGAATTCTACGCTCTTGTGTCAAGTGTAAGACACCTACTTGCTCGAGTTCTTCGGAAACACAGCCAAATTGGCTCAAACACCTAGAATAGTGTCACTGAATACTCTATTCAATGCACTACACATAAAACCTCACGAGTCTTAGACTTAAGGATGTTATCATTATCTCTAAAGTTAGTCTAAACCAT
Organism: Posidonia australis; assembly: GCA_024699735.1. NCBI lineage: Eukaryota > Viridiplantae > Streptophyta > Magnoliopsida > Alismatales > Posidoniaceae > Posidonia > Posidonia australis. The sequence continues at coordinate 15,010 of JAMKQA010006959.1, forward strand.
CTGGGAAAAGAACCTATTATTTCTAAATCATTTCATCTTTTATTCTATCCACACCCGAAGTAGACTATTGCTAATTTGTTTTAGGCAAACCCTAGATCATTCTAATGATATTTTATCCTAAACATAAAATATCTTAATATAGGATTAAGGTCTGGATCGACAGATCGAAATGGAACGGTCGACCGGATCTTGGCTCAGGGCATCAGATCGGTAGACCGAAAAACCATTCGATCGATCGAAAACCTCTGATTCGGTAAATCAGAAACGTTCGGTCGAAAAACCACTTGATCGACTGAAAACCCCTAATTTGACAAAATGTAAACGTTCGGTTAACCGTGTGAGGATTTTTAGGCTTCACTATAGGAGGGGTGAATAGTGATTTAGTGAATAATTAACTAATTTTAGAGTTTGTTTATCAATTTACAATATTTCAAGTAATTTGAATATAACTAGGAAATTGATATTATGCTAAAGCATACAAAGAAAGAGGATGAGAGACAATGAATATGCACAAGTAGATTTATAGTGGTTCAGCCTCCCTGGCTTAGTCCACTCTTCGAGAACCTCTCGAGAATTTCACTAACCTGATCTTGTTTCGGACCAAGATCGTGTCGTACACCATTGACGAATGTTCGCCAAGCTCTGCAAGAAAACGCGGCTTCCTTCTCTCAATCCGGAGAAGAACCTTTATATTTGGATTTTACAACTCTTTTTCTATAATCTCCCAAACTCAATTTGGCTAAGTGGATGGATGAAAATGGAATACTCTTGCCTTAAGAGTTTTTCTAATGAGATAAGAGTGGAATGCTTGGAAACTTGAGTAATTTGAAGCTCTATGTGAGTAGAAAGTATTGGTGATCCATAAGTGAAGAATGGGGGTCTATTTATAGGAAAACATGGATATAAGAATGTGTTTAACGTTTCTCTAACGTTCAGTAACGGCTACTGATTCGGTATGCCAAAATCAAAACGGTTGATCGAAATGTGCAACGGTCGAGTATTTCGGTATACCAAAAATAATTCGGTATGTCGAAAATCTCTGATTCGGTATGCCAGTGAATTTCGGTATGTCGTTCTGGGTTTCTTTTCTGATTTTTCTAATCTGCATATATTTCGGTATACCAAGGAAATTCGATATGTCGAACATGTCTTTAGTCATATAATGAATGTTTTTCAATGAATGATTGGTTTTGGGGCTAAGACAATTTTCCTATGGCTCTATGTGGATATTTGGGAGATTATTACGAGTTCCTTAGTACACGAATAAATAGAAACTTACATCAAAATAATTACAAATATTATTTAATTTTTCTTCTTATTTCATCATCTTGAGTTATTCTTGGTGTCACATAGGTTTTTGTCTTCTTCAAATGTCTTCCCTTTTATGCTTGAATCTTCTAAGTCCTTCAATGATCTTCTTTGTAAATATGAATTATGAAATATTCTCATAAAATACATTAGTCTTTTGTTATCATCAAAATCAAGATATGGCTAATAAAGCCAACAATCTCCCTCTTTTTGATGATGACAAAACTACAAATATTTCGAGGTAAAAACAACATTTTAACTTTTCTTAGTACTCTCCTCTTTTTTTTCATTAGCAAAAAAAAATATCATAAAAATTTAGCTCTCTCCCCCTATTTATTTAACCTTGCATAAGGATGTGTGAATATACTCTCCCTTTTTGTCAATTCTTAAAGATTTATATGATAAAGCTCAAGCCTTTTTTATTTCCTCTTATTCTAATTTTCTCCCCCCTTTTCAACAAAAATGTAATGCAATGAAAACATCTAAAATTATAAGATTTCCAAAAAGAATCTTATAAGGTCATCAAAATTAAATTTAAAAAATATTCACTTATGTTCAAAGTTCTTAAGACAAGATATTCAATAATCATCAAGATCATAAGCAATTTTCAAATGTTGTCAATTGTTAGATGCTAATTTTCAAAATTTATACCAAAAAAAATATGATTTATTCCAATTTTATAAGGTATCGAGTTTATCTTTTAAATTTAATTTAAATTATACTCCCCCTCAAAAAAAATATATTCATATATCACAAATATGTCATTTCCATAAAAAATACTTAAGGAACCATCAAAATTAACTTTTAGTAGATGTTGGATTCAATTATTAAATTGACTTTCAAGAAGATACCAATTGTTGAAATTTATGAATTAATTAAACTCGTATCAACAAGCATGGGTAATAACATATTTTCAGCAAAGCTTCCCCTTAATCCAAGCATGGGTAAAAACAATCCTTATTAACAGGTATAACAAAAAGATGAATCATTTAAAGTATTGACAAACTAATCTCAATATTACTATGATTATATGATTTTTCTTATTTTCATTTTATCATGGGCAAAAAGATATGACAATGTATAACATAATCAAA